>PRKT01001086.1:72667-128277 GCA_003671525.1 Saccostrea glomerata
TCTGGTTCCCCCCCCCCCCTTCAAAAACGATGCAGAGCTCCAGGCGCGGATCTAGAAATTTTCAAAGGGGGGGGGGTTGAAGGATTCTTCAAAGGAGGGGTCGGGTTGAAGGGGAAAAGAGTAATTATAACGTACGTTTTGCAAATACATGTTACACATACATGTTGTTAAATGTAACTCAATAGGATACCGGGTGGAGTATGTTTTTTACAGCCACGTAGCATGTAGCCATTGTAAACATTTCATGCCAAGAAAACCTAGACGCATTCTGTCCCGAAAGCGAACTCAATAAAAGCTGAATTAAAATACTAACTATTTAGAAGCCTTTTTGCACCATCTCTCTCTCCCTCCCTCTTTTTTTAGGGGGGGGGGCGGTGCATCTAAATCAAATGTTGTCAAAAAAGTGAAATGAAATTTTTAAAAAGTTAGAATTAATTATCATAAGTAAACTAATTCTTCAGTAAATAAAATAAGCTGCCTTTCAAATTTTTATGTTTTTCCATATCAATTTTTATTTCTTAGTATAAAAAAAACGTCTGATACGACATCTCTACTAAATTGATATATAGAGGTATCACACCGGTAATTCACCAATCAAAATGAACAAATGTAAGTCCATCGTCGGAACCCACGGGTTTCCTCTCCGTTACACTGCATTTAACATAGTGTAACGGAGAGAAAACCCGTGGGTTCCGACGATGATGTAGGTCCATACATATACATGTAATAAAATTGATTTTCCTTTTTTTTTTTGAGACGTTTTTCTTTTTTCTCCCATGCAAGCCATTTTTACAAATTTGGTACCTGTGCTTAGTAAATTTTATGTACTTTGTGAACAAATAAAGCTTTTTGACAGGAACTGTTTTCTTTTTCGGGCATATGAGCCTACAGTTCAGTTCAATTATGGAATTCCCTCCTATGTCTATATAAGGAGCACCCAAGAGGGTGGTTTCATAAAAGACATCAAATCAAAATTAAAAGGAATAAAGTGATGAAAAGAAAGTTAGTAAAACCGGTGTGATACCTCCGCTGCCGTAAATATTCTTGCCAGCGTTTGGGGAATATGGGTGATTTGCATCAATTACATGTATACACTTTTATTGACTCTATCGCTGTGGAACAGGTCGAGGAAACTACCTTATATGGATATTGTTGTCATATCGCAAAAAGGTGCTCACAGCAAACAATGGCCCAATAGAGTGAATGAGTGAATAAATATATACATGTAGTAGACCATCATGCTCTACTACATGTATATTTTTATTACAAGTAGAGCTTTTCTAAAAAGCTTACCGTCTTTAGCAACAATTTTAAACAGTAAACAGATCTACATTTAACAGGCCGTATAATTCTTTTGAATTTCTTGATTTTGTATTTCTAAATTAGCTTTTTACGGGCATTAGCCGTACCACGGTTGTCGCTCGGTCAACTACGTAAACTGGCCGAGAGCTTTCGGCAAACCTCGGCTGATTCCCATTCACTCTTCAAACAAGAAAGGGGAAAAGAATAATAACAAATTATAAAGCCTGCAAGCAATAACTATTAAATTTTATTTATAATGAAATTAAAGAGACCTTTTTATCTATTGCTATAAAAAATATCATGTTATTAAGAAATAATTACTGCTGATTTTGTTGTTCGTTTTGTCATTTTTTCAAGACAATCTCTCACCAGAGGGCGTTTTACGCTCATCGCTCCAACAGTGTGTAAGCGGAGCGCGCCCTCTGGTGAGAGATTGTTTTTTAAGATTGGAAATCTTGCAGTATTGTTAAGTCGTACGAAAAATAGATCATCAGAAAGTTATCTCCCTTGCCTTGAACAGCATTTCAACCAATGAAATAATTGAAAATTTTCTCATCATGCAATTTCTACCAATCACAAAAGAGAGGAAGTGCATAGTCCGAAGACTGTAGAAAACTTCAACGGTAACAAACACGTGGGTTAAGGGAAATTAAGGATGTAATTTCAAATGACTGTTGGAAAGTCAATTTACAATTTTTTGAAATGTGTTTGAGAAAAATACGAAGAATAGGTTCTAATCAAGAATTCCCATGCTCACATTAACAAACAGAGTCAGTTTTCCTAGTTAAATAGTACTTTGAAAAACCGCTCACAAAGTCTCACAAGTAAAAAATAAAGGACTCCAGTACTTGATAATCGTAAATTTGCCATGTAACTGGCTGAATTAGTTGTCAGGTTGTTGCTCAATTATTTGTTACTAGAAATTTAAAGTTGATGCATTTACAAAAAGGACTTGAGTTGCACGGCTTTTTTTTTTTTTTTTTTTTTTTTTTTTTTTTTTTTTTTTGCCGATGTCAATAGACACGTGAAATTGACTTTTCACTGACAGTACAGCATGGGGAAAGCTTTAAACAAACAGACTTGTACAATGGAGTCGGGAATACCCTAATTTTTATCATTGTTAATCATTTGTATGTAAATGTGAGCATGGGATTAGTAGATAATAATGTAGATATTGTATTAAGCGTGTAAAATGCTTGGAAAAATGCATCACATCTTTCCGAGAGAGATTTTAAAAAAAATGGATTTTCGAAACACACATGTAGTATTTTTGTAGTAACCCATAATGCAACTCATTGATCTGATTGGTCAGTTAGTCAGTTGGTTAGTCAGTTAGTCACGTTGGTTCCTCACTTAACATGTAAACTTATTCCGACGTCACAGAAAATAGTTTCCTCGACCTGTGGAAAACCGGACGAGATTTCTTTGCATGTTTTGGTAAATCGAATAAAACGGAATTATGGATAAATGCCGGTAAAAAAAGATTTCTGCATGAATGTTATATTTAAAGTATAACTTAAAATAAAATACTCAACATAAACGAATGAAGAAAAAATGATTGATTGTTTTATTATATATTGTTTAAAGTCTGTGGCAACGCACTTTGAAAAATTCGCACTTTGAATTTTTTTGACTCTTTAATTTTAGTACTCGTTAGCTATATCGAGTCCTATACTCGGCAATTAGGGACATTGAGCAGGGAGGGATCATTTTCGTGCATGCCAGCACCTACTGCCAAACGGGACCTCGGTTTATTTGGTCTCATCCGATCGACTGGTCTAACGTCCCACAGTGGGATTCGAACCTGCGACATATGGTTCAACTCCTCACTTCGTGACTCTTGAGCAGACGCTCTTTACCACTGCACCACGCGGGCGACTACAAAAGAACTGAATTCATACTTTTACCATACTGGAACGGAAAAAAAATTGTAAATCTAACGGTTTTAATTCTATCATTTTCATTCACGGTTGAAAAATTTATATGAGATAGAAATTCGGTCAATTGTCAACGATCGAGTGTATAGAGGATCGAATGACAGCGATTCAATTGGCAAAGAGGTCATATTTTCGTTGTCAGCAACAATTTATAGCTGCTGAATTAATGAATTCTTCACCAATGAGAATCTCGGTCACAATTTCAGAGTTGCTTTTACATAATTACATGTAGGGCCAGGTCATGTGCATAATTTAGTTTTATCGATATAGCGGTAAAAAGAGCCCACCTGATTACGGTGTACGTACGCTGTCTCAACTGAGGATTGATCTTATTATATAGCTATAGTTTGCTGATATTTGACGAATAATAATGTCGTTTAATGATTTTTATTTGATATAATTTTCAAATAAAAATCAGTAATCGACAATTAATACGTTTGACCTCACACATCCTTGCCTTGCTCCCGATTTAAAAAAAAGCTCATACATGTTTGCAGAAATATCATTCGAACAAATAAAGTCTGCATGCATAGATAATTTTCATTAGGTAAACTAGTTAAGATAGTTTATCATAAGGTTATAGTCACCGTTGCTTATGATCTTTCACAAACGGTCTCCCCTAGTTGTATCATAAATTTTGCCAAAGTCAAAGAAGTCTATGGCGTGTTGTATTTGTCATTCTCTGCAATGTTCTTCTTTTATATATTAGGTTTTAAATATAAAAACTCGGTCACAGCGGCTCTTTTCTTTTCTGAATCCCGACTGTTCTTTGGGATGCCTTCTGTCCGTTCTGTTCACGCCTGTTTTTGCCAAAGATCTTGCTTGCTATATATATTAGTGTTTCTATACAGATGTTATAGTTTGTGAAAACCCTTGCTTTGGTAGTTTGATGATGTTGCTCTCATACCATATTAATTGTCTTCTCTAAATTTTGCTCGGTATATGCAGGTACATTACAAGTCTACATGTATATACATGTATTTAGTCTTTTACTGGCAAATGGTAGCTTTTCGAATATACAAAAGTTTGCTAGTTTTTCAAGTACAGTAAATTACCTTGTATATATGTTCTTTTTGTTTTTAAATCATGAATCGACTGAAAAAGAAATTTATAGAAAAGTATATTCTGCACTCTACATGTATAAATGTATAGATGCAGAATTAGCTTTGAAAATAAAACGGAAAAGAATGAATGACATAATTTTTTCATTAAAATTAGAAACAGGAAAATTAACTTACAATTTATTTAATCATTCATATTTATTCAAAACGCTGGATTTGAATCAAGGAAATGCAACATAAAAACAAGTTCAGAGGATCCATGAAGTGTATTTTTTAATGATGATTATAAACCTTTTCTTCATATGCATTATTCTTAATAATTTCAACAGATTAGATGGAAACTGTGAAGGGTTTGTCTTTCTTGTTTTTATACAATCAACCATTGTCTTATTTTCAAGCACGTTAAATTTATCTTTTAGATGAATACTTTTGTATATTTAAAAGTTACATTGTATGCTCATTCCTCATTTGGTACATCCCTAGCTAGCCAAGTGTCTGATTCGTTTCTCTCATCTCCACGAATCGGACACTTGGCTAGCGAAAATGGTATTTCTCCTGTATAAGAAAACTGAAGACTTAAATTTGTTTTACATCTAAAAGGTTTCTCAAGCGTGTAAGCAAAGTCATATAATTTTTGGATTAGATGTAAACTATAAAAGATGTCTTTGTTCATCGTGCTGTCTAATTTGTTTTAACCTATTAGGGAGGATGGAATCAGCTGCTGCTCTGGTTTTAGACGAGATCCTGTCACCAATCTATGCATCGGTATGTGTCTGCTTTTATTGAATCAACTTTTACTCCCTGCAACTTTTTATGCGATGCATTTTGAAAATTAATAGTTAACATTGTTGAATTTAGACGTGCATAATGGCGGCTTTATAACTAAATGCTTTCAAAGATTTAAAATTGTTTTTTTTTATTTCGAAGAATGCACACCGGGGTATTATGAAATCAACTGTTCCCAGCAGTGTCCCTTTCCTAGCTATGGACGCCATTGTCAGAGAGAGTGTAATTGTTCTTCAGAGCTTTGCGATGTTTCCATCGGATGTCTTCACATTCAAAGTAAATTGCACTCAAAACTATAAATATCGGATTTAGTTTAGGTTATTGTTTTTTTTTTTTTTTTACATTTCATCCATTGGTCGAGTAGAGTGTAAATACCCAGTAAGTAAAAAGTTTGTATTTTTAAAACTTTATTGATTTATTCATTGATTGATTTTGACAGCATCCCCAGACGTGTCAAAGACACATAATATAAAACCATCAAGAAGCCAAAATAGGAAAAATTCATCCTTTGGAAAACTTGATTATTATACTGCCTCATCAGTTTCAAATGCAGTAGAAATGTATACCAGCAAACAGATATCTCAAATGGATTCACAAACCATTAAGTTTACGGTCTTGGGTGATATTAGACCAATCCTCTATGCGATTTTCTCTGTTATTTTGCTAACTTTCATTCTGATATCTGTGTATATTATCCGGAAGAAAATAAAAAATTCACAATGCAACAAACACCAGGCAGAGAGAGATGACAATGTACAAGGTACTGGTATCTACCAGGAAATAAATAATTACGACAGATTTGATCAAAACATTTCCTATAGTGTATGCAGGGAAAATAATGAAGAGGTGTTAGAGGAAAATTCAGAATCAATTGAAATTCAAGGTGAATTGGAAAGCAATGGAGAAAAAGTGATAATTCGGGAGAGCACGGAAGTGAAATCAACAAGTGTTTATTGACAGTATGATATTTAGATAATCACAGAAAACATAACTCGCCATTTTTGATGTTCCGGTGAATAAACATCTATATTTTAGAAAAAAAAATATGTGGACTTTTGTATATTGAAAACCCCAGTCTTTTGTATATATACAATTCCTCATTGTTAATATTTGAATAAAATGTGCTTTTTCCAGCTACACTGTTATTTAACATTGACTATGCAGAATAATGATTTTTTAAAAACTTATTCATGATATTGATGGTGTTTTTTTATTTACTGGTAGAAGCCAGACCTTCAAAATATTGTTCAAAGCAGTGTATCTCTTCAGTTAGCCATACCTGAAATTAAAGATGGCGGCCGTTCTCCAGGTATTAGTAATTCCAAAATATTTTAAATATTTAAGAGAAATAATTTCTACTTTTTTGCAATAAATACGCGTTTCACAAGATAAATGTTAGATAATTAGAAAAAAAGGTCAAGCATTGACAATTATAAAATGGAACACTTTTATTTGTGAATGAATCTAAATTTAAAGCGTTGTTATTTTTTTATGTGGTTAGTTAAATTTGTGCATCATAAACATGTCCAACGCAGTTTAAATCGTATAGATTTGGTAGCTATATGCATTTTATTCATTCCGAAAATAAAATTATACCCTATTCAGACAAGATTAAATCAAATGCTAAATGAAATACTTCGTTTAAAATATTTTATTATTGTAAAGATTTCAAAATAAAAAGGATCAGACCCAAGTTGGTTTGGTTGGTTTGAACATATTTTATTGTAATATAATTACAAAGGGATTGAGCACAAGTATTGAATACATATAACACTCTCTCCCTATACATGTAAATTACACATTGATATTGTCACAGTTAAACATGCTATATAAAGGATTCAGAATTTGCAAAAGTAAACAAATTGATGCATTTTGCATAATTATGTATAAATATATAAAAGTTGAACAAATTCATATATTAATATTGGTACAGTAATTAAGTTAATAAGACCCAAGTTCTTGAACTTAGAACGTCCTCTCCTTAATGACAAAAAATTACACAAATTTATTTTTAAAAAATTGAATACACTTGAACCAAAGGTGAATATGTGATTTCTGCTTACATTAACCGTTCGTGTAAATTGATATGTTTTGAAGCTCTTTCTGACAAGTTTCTCATTTCCAAAGGGGGGCATAATCCCCGTTATACATGTACATAAAAAATGTTACATTGTACAAATAAGTAAAGAATATTCACATTGCGTTATACCTTTCGAATATATCCATTCATTTTATATATATTTATATATATATATAATTCACATAAAAGTAATTATGAAAAACAAATAATTTGAATTAGAAATGCATGCCCTCTTTGGATAAACTTCACGTGCGAGGCGTACTAAGACTAGATTTGTTGACTCTCTTGTTAATGAAATGTTCGTTACGTGTACTTTGAATTGTTATAGGAAAATTATAAAATAAGCTCAAAAAAGCACTTCGCAATTCCATTGTATTTCTTGATGAAGTTTTTCAAACAAATCAATAATTTAATACATTAGTTAATAAAATGCTTTCATAGAGAAATGCTTATATATCACTTTAAAGGCAGTCCTATACATATATCGTTATCTCCTTATATTACATACAAATACCGGTATAATCTCTCTAATGAAGTATTCTTGATATGTCACTTAGCTTCTTATATTTCTTTTAACTTACATAATGCATCTGTATACATCAGTAATGTAATGAGACGGTAGTTGTAAAAAAAAAATATAAGGCTGTTGACAGAACTGTGTTTCACATCTCCTGGAATACATATGTATAATATGTCCTAGACAGTCGATGCAATCATCATCTTGAAGTGTCTGATCAGAAATGCTTCTTGTGCATTGGATGAACAGTATGTTGACTTGAAATATACATGAACATGTACATTGTTTTGTAATTCTGTCATGTAACATCTTCAATGGGCGTGTTTTGATTGAGTGGTTCTTGTTCCATGCGACCTGAAGATGCATCTGTAAAATTAGATTTCAAAACGTGTTGAATTTTTTTTCTAGGGTTCATATGACATGTAGATACCTAAATAAAACTTAAAAAAGAAGGTTAGTCTAAACCCAATATCTATATATTTAACTAGATATACCTGATTTTCTACTTCCTTTTGAATATCTGATCAGATATATTACAAATCCTGTGAATATCACTAGAGAAATGCTGATGGAAACAAATACGATTATGTCCATGCTGCAAAACAGAAAAAAACAGAAAAATAATAATGTATATATTATATATTTCATGATATGCATACATAATCTGTGTTACCTAATACCAAATGAAATCACAATACTCACGACACTAACGCCCCTCCTTCTTTCATTTCTACATTGATTTCTAAAGCAGTCTTGTTTACATCTTGTTTTGTAAATTCATTTGGTTGATTTTCTTGGTTAACATTTCTTAGTACAACACAATCTGGATCTGAAGCAAAAAACAAAAAAAAAAGAATTTTTCTGAAGCAAAAATCATTCGTTGAGACTTTTCTTGAAATTGATTCTAAATGCAGTAATTATCAATAAGTTATTAAAAATTGTTGTAATTCAAATGACAAAATGAAATATCACATTGATAGGACTTCCATGACTTGTATCTGGTTGGACAAGGCGTTTCGAGATTTTTACAATCTGCATTATAATTGTCTTGTATTCTTTCTCCTTGAAAATTGTATTCTGGACAATATCCTGTTCACAAAATGCATGAAAAGACTGATATAAAAACAGTTTATTTTAAACTAAAAAGGAATTTCAATTCCCTTTGTCTTGTGCTCTTTGTAACAGAATAAGTCAAATAATTTTTACCACTTAAAATGACTGCTTCCGCTAATTAAGAGAGTATCCATTTTTAACTAATACAATACTTATTAAGTAGTGATAAGAAATTTTTAAATGTTTTGAGAAAATCTCAGTTAAAATCTTACTCGTTCTACGCAGTACTTACCCATGATATATAAACCAGGTGCACACACTTCAAAAGTTTGATTCATGAAAGTATTTGCCACACAGTGGTATCTAAAATTCTCTGGACTGGTACAATTCTGGGGGATACTTGAACAGTTTTTCCTCTTTGCGGCTTCCATCCATGACTTCTCTGAAGTTGGACATTTAGTAATAGACAGAGTTAATGTCGTTGCAGGACAATTTTGGAAAGCCAATGTCTGAAAAATGCATGAACACACTTCAAATGATATACATATATATAGCACAGTTTGTTTTTAGATAATGTTGTTGTTTAACACCCCTCAAGACTTTTTTCTCTATTAAGGAGATGTTGGAAACATCACCAATTACTGGTGGAGGGTACAATTTTTTTTCCTATGTTCTGTACTCATTGCCATTGATCAGTGAGTGATCAGTTTCATGCCAAAATCTATGTCGACACAGGATCTCGGTTGATACAGTCTCAATTAAGCGAAGGACTGGTCATCAAGTCCCGCAATTGATTTGAAACCGCAACGTAAGGATCAGCTTCTTACTCCGCGACTCTATAGCCTCTAGTAAATGCACCACAGATGCGACATATTTGTTCATTTACATGTATGTATATTATTGTAAGAAGAACATGGATACAACGAACAGCATTCAATCTCAAAGTCCTTAAAACAATATAAAACAGGAGCAGAGCAAAGTATATACCGTAAGTAAAATTGACTTAAAGGTGGCCTGGTGTTCATAAATCAAAAGTATAAGACACAGTCCTTACCTGACTATCATAGTTAAATTATTAAGGGAACAATTTAACTATAAAAGTCCAGCAAAACGTGGCTTTCACATTTATTGCATAAAAATATGAATAAATACATGTAGATATGAAAAAATCTGTCTAGTGATAGATAAAAAAAATCAACACAATTTGCAGCACAAAGCTTGACCAATTACAAATATATTTTTCAAAAATTAATAAAACACTTGTTTTTGACAATTGAAATCGATTAAAAAAAACGCTTATTGAGTAAAGGATCAAAAAGCAGGTAAGATACATAAAAAAATCAAACCAAAAACATCACATCAGTGAAAAAAAGCCTTTGTTCAATATAGATTCAGAAAAACTTTTTCATTGAAAAATTTTGACTGTAGACGCAGTTGTTAGAGGGTTTGTGTTTGCAGAGTAAGGAGCTCAGATAAGACTCTATAAACTGAGGTCCTGTGAGGCATGTCACTGCTCTATGGCCTTGTTTGCCGATCATAGGTTAAAATCTTTAGCCCACCGACATGTTGTTGTCTCTCCATTAAAGTGAAAATTTTTGGAGAGGGATGCTAAACAACATACAAACAACTATTGAAAGTCGTAGGTTATAATCTGCTTATCTTAATATATAAAATAAATGCTATTTATTTAATTAACTACAGTCAAAAGTAAGACTAAAGTATACATGTACCATGTGTCTATGAAGTTCCCCTTTTCTAAAAATAGCCTTATGTATACGTGCTTTAAAATATTCCATCTTTTATACCCCATCGTAAAGCTCAAAAGTGATTAAGATATAAGGATTTCTTTTTCAATAGAATACAGTTATATGCATATCAGTAGAATACCAAAAGCATATTTAACATTCTGATAGTATGTCTATGTTATGAAGAACCAAAAACAAGAAATGAAATTTATTACTATAAACCAGCAGTACATAATGAAGAAAAAAAATAATAACACTAATTTATTAGGAATATAAAATTAATATTAATAAGTTGCAAAAAAATTTAAGAAACTGTTATATTATGCAATCTTAATTCTTTGGGTTCCCCCTTTTCTAAAATTTGACAAACTAAAATTTCTAAGCTCTTCCGAAAGAATATTTCAATAAAATTCTTTGATGTGAATCAGAACCTTCATAAGATAAATTATATAATTTAATGATTAAAAATTTTCTCAATTAGTTTATGGAAACTGTTTAATTTAAAAAATAAAATATACACTGTAAATTTAAATGAAATGCAATTAACATACAAAATATGCTTCTTAATTTTAAATAAATTAATACATGTTAAAGAAGTAAGAAATGAAAAAAAAACCTTACACATATCGTCTCACTAAGTTGAATAAGAAGAAATAAATCTAAGGTATCCATGTGTTTTGTGCGTTTTAAACGCTATTTAACAACTATTTACTAGTATACTGCATTTCATTAAATGCCAGATAAACCTATGCATACATGTTAAAAGGTAAAAGGATTATCAGGTGTACCGACATGATACCAAAAATATCATTTTTGTTATTCTTCTCAATACATGTAGTAGATAGATGAAATCTAGTACAATCATAATTTCTAGTTCTGTTGGTCACAGAGTTGGTATAATGCTACCATCCTCTGACTCTTTCTTTCAGCATTATTTTTTCTAATATACTGTAATTTTTGCTCCTATTTTAATACTACATGTTATGTGTACACAGGTGAGCTTTACTAGAAATCATAATCAAGTTTTGATTGCCATAGTTCTTTCAAATAATATTTTAAAACAATTAATCTAGCTCTATACTGAGCTACAGTAGTTTTAATTCTAGCGAGGGCCTTCCAGACGTTTTTAAAACGCTATCAAACTCCTTCTTGGTAACATATTCCCCAAAAGCTTTATTAAATAACGCAATCTCTATGTTTTATAGACTTAAACAGCCTTTTCCCTAAGTATGTCATTTCGGAGTCTGATACATCTTGAAATTGACATTTATATGCCCTGACATTCTCTTTTATTTTGGGGTAAAATGTGGAGGAAACAAAAGAAACAAATCAGATTTCCACTACCATTTTCTAAGCATGCTAAATAAAATTGACTAGACTTGTGGAGTGGACCCAATTTATTATGTTTGTGTTTATAATGCTTCAAATAAGATGCTTCTTATAACGATAATGTCGGGATTATTTTGATAAAGTTAAGGATTTTATTTACATTTAGCAGAAATAACCACGCTTCGTTAGTTTTTGTACATAATCACTTAGACTGAGGCTCATAGTGTTCATCTCAATAAAGTCATTTACCAATTACATTTATATGTTTATATTTTAAATAAGTTTTATCGCTATGCGTAACTAGAAAAAATCGATTGAAACTGATAATGTAAATTTTTTTAGCAAAACTAAAGGTAAACTCCTGAAATATTTTAAACATATATTCCCTAGGAAGCTAATTCTTTTAGACAGAGGCACATTATAATGTAAGTTTACTAAGGACAAGATAGTTTTTTTTCTAGACTTCAGTTGAAATCCTGATGTCAAGATGGTGACACTTAAAGGTTTAGGATTTCATAAAAAAAAATTACGAATTTCAGAAGATAACCAATTTACTAATTTGTTAATTTGATATCTTAAACTTAACTTATTTTATTTTACAATATTTTCATTATAAATTTCCATTGGAGCTTTTGAAAGGAAGGGATATTTATTAGAAAGTGGACGGACAGAAAAAAAGAAATAACTTTTAATTGGAATAGCTAAACAGTTCCTGAAGATAACGACTAGGAGAGAGAGAGAGAGAGAGAGAGAGAGAGAGAGAGAGAGAGAGAGAGAGAGAGAGAGAGAGAGCGCTGATTGTTCGTTGTTTATCGTCACTCATACACTCAGATGCCGAGAGAGAGAGATAAATAATTTTGATTATTGAACACAATGTTATCTTTTTAATTGCATAAAATAATTGGATTAAATTTTATTCAATTTTATTCAAGATATTTATAGTGATATTAACTCACCGACACCTTGGTCAAGTTTGGCAAAAGATGTATAAAGGCTATTGAAATGATCATCGTAATACCCATCTTTGCCTGAATCAAAAGAAATATAAATAATTTTGTGATTAATTGTCTTAATAAATATTTTTACGGAGGGAATCATCAACGAATATCTTTCAACACGATAGTTTTTATTCCTACCTTTCAGAGATTTACAAGCATACAGGCCGCCGGGAATACCCAT
The DNA here is from genome assembly GCA_003671525.1 of Saccostrea glomerata. NCBI lineage: Eukaryota > Metazoa > Mollusca > Bivalvia > Ostreida > Ostreidae > Saccostrea > Saccostrea glomerata. The sequence goes on from PRKT01001086.1 coordinate 85,657, forward strand.
TGCTAAAAATATCAGCAACCCTAACATTTATCATTCAATGGCAAATTGCACGTTGGTATAATTTATTCATGTATATTAAGAGACGCTTTGCACTATTTTTAAATGATCTTTGTATAAATTTCTTTTAGAAATTTATCAAACAATTGAACAATTTTCTAAAAAGATACATTTGTACATCATTATACCCGGTATATTAAAATTATTACATTTTATGGGCTTTTTTCCTGATATATTCCCTTTTAATGATCCCATGATATTTTCCCATGTAGAAGTTTATTTCATCTTTTTAACAAATGTTTAGAAGATAAACTAACAAGACGTCCCCTTCCTTACCTTCCTTCAACTTAGAAAAAAGAGTAAGTATGAAAAAATCTAGCAACGTGAAGAAGGTAAAAGTAAGGAGAGCATGTCATGAGGTAACAATTCTAAGGGGCAAGAAAAGAATGATTGGTTGATTGATTGTATGTTGTTTAAGGTCCCTCATATGGTGACGCCACCACTTGCCGGTGGAGGGCTAAAAATTTTGTCCTATGCTCGGCCTTTGAGCAGTGAGGGATCTTTTTCGTGCCAACACCTACTGCGACACGAGGCCTCGGTTTATACGGTCTCATCAGAAGGAACGTCTCTTTTCTTTTGTTCAAACATTTATCAAACATTCTGGTAGATTTCCTTGTTATTTATGTTATTTACCTATATATGAATTTGTTCAACTTTTCATGTATTTATACACTTACATATCTGCAAAATGCATCAATTTGTTTACTTTTGCAAATACTGATTACTTTATATCTTAGCATGTTTAACTGTGACAATGTAATTGTGTAATTTACATGTAGAGAGAGGGCATTATTAATTTTCAGAACTTGTGCCCAATCCCTTTGTTATTATATTAAAATAAAATATGTTCAAATCAGAAAGACCGGTCTCCTCGCCTCACAGTGGGATTCGATCCCGAAAATTAAGGATTGACTCCTTACTTCGCGACTCTTAAAGGCAAGAAAAGAAGCTGCATTATTATTGATATGTTTTTATATGCTTTGTTTTTCAATAATATTCTTGAACAGTTCGCAAAACTATGAGATATCCACAATTTGAGAACAAGAAATTTTAAAAACATAGAAACAATAAAGCGGACACTCTCAATTTATTTAACCAGATTTAACAAATTTTATAATATTTATACCAGCCTTACTTTCGTAAATCAGAATATTACAAAAAGTTTTCTGATAACACTTAGATGTCAACGATGTTCCATATTCTTTGAACTTTATCACACCTGTATTTGGTTTTGAAGCAGATGTTTTAGATGTTACATACACAGTAGAGTAAGACAGGTCTGTCAGATAAATCAACTCTTTAATCTGGAGTAAGCATTTAAAGGAATGCAACTCGTGATTAACAATTTCAAAATTTTACCCTGCATGAGTGGTACAACTTGCGTAAAGGTATGGTTTAAAATTCGAAATAATCATTTAAAATGCCTTGACAACGCTGCACTTCCGTTTTGTTTATGATTTTAAATTTCTGGATTTTTTTTCGCAAATTATGGTATCAGTTTAAAAAGACTTCCTTAAAATACTAGTATTAGATGTTATTATTAGTGTATACATTCTACCGAGTATGTTCAATCTGCTAACTCTGTTTACATCACTGAGCATAGGCTGACAATAATGTGATGTTGCAATAGAATTTCTTACATTTCTACCCTGAATAAGCCGACTAATATTTTGCATTAACACGCAACAAATTTTCCACTTTTCTTTAATTACATAGATACATTTTGTCTTGAAAATAGACGATATTTCATACAAACGCCTTCCGATATTAATAGTTTTAATTATTTTCAGATTAATAAAGAAGTGTCTAATAATGTTTTATACTAGTGTAAGAATGAATATTATGCCCTATAGAAACTTTTGTATTGTATGGTATTGTATAAAATGTTAAGACAAACAATGCTACATATGTATCTACCAAATCAAAACGAAGAAATTTAAAAAATTAGAATTATGATGTCTTTACTCTAAAGGGATGAATTTAAAATTTAAAGTACGTTTGCAAATTGGAGCAAGAATATGAAATATGCATTAAAATAAAATGAATAAATTAAAAAACAACAACAACAACAAAAATTAAAGCGTATAAAACTTTAATTAAGGGAATCAATATTCAAACAATAGAATAATGAAATACAAAAAAAAAGAGAAATGATACATGAACAATGAACAAATATATCACGAAATTTCAACTCTTTTTTTTAACTAAGATCGAAAACTGGCTTTCTTTCAACATTGTATGCCACAGAAAGTTTTTAAGAAGACTAGTTAACATGGGCATAATGATATTACGTAACAGAAGACTAGTTCACGTGACTCAATGCAAAGCATATATGCTAAAACTTTTCTTTCTTATTGGATGCTGACTTTAATGACTAAAATTTAAGGGAAAAAAATTAAATTTCCTCTTCCACTGCCTTTCACTGACAAATGGTGGTATCTTACTATGAAAAAAAAATCCTCGAAGGGACATTAACAAACAACAGAAAAGAAACAAATAAGAGCAATTCTTATTGATGCAAATGAAATAAATGAATGTATTCTTTTATGAAATACAGTTTTTAAAAAGTAAAAGTTCAATCTGATAGTTACATGTATGCCATTGACTTTATTATAAATAACGGGTTATTTTGTCTACCAGCTCAATGAAATGAAATACAATAAAATCCTTGTACAGAAAGTACAATTTTCAAAATATACAAATAATGGAAAAAAGAACTTCTGTTTTTAGTTAATTGTAGCAAAAGGCAAAGTATGCAGAACATAATTTTACGGAAAACCTGTCCTCAAACTCTATTTTGATAAAGTGGCATCATTCCAGTATGTCGAATTCTGTCTCGCTAAAAAGAGATGGAAGCATTTAGTCTGAATTAATTTTCACTCAAAATTGAAGATGAATCTTACTCAATTCGAAAAATCATAAAATTTGCATTACATTTACTTAAACAATATAAAATGTATTCTCAAGCATAAATGTTGTGATTCATTTTCTAATCAGACTTTATTTCTTACACCCTGATCAGATTTAAATTCGCACCCAAAATCAAGATTCTGTCAACACAAATTAAATACAGACATATAATTTTGATGTTGTAAATAAAATATTAAAATACAATAGAAACAAATTCATACAGAACAAATGATAATTGCGATTAAAACAAGATTCCAAAGGGCCAAATTGCTCACCCTAGCACACTGATTAGAAGAAGAAACAAGTTCAGTATATATGGAACATTCATTCGGTGGATTTAAATTTACCCACCTTGGGATGCTTATATATTAATATTACTCATAATGAGTCGTTCTTAAACAAAGAATTTCAAATTTTTTTGAATGTATTCTTATATAAAATTCAGGTTGCTAATTGTGGTCCAATCCTATCAATTGCAATTTTGAACAAATTTGAAACTACACTACCCGAGGCGTCTTCTGTAATTATATGTCAAATCATCGCCGGCCTTGCTGTTCATTAGTAGAATATTTTGTTCGAGATTATTCCTTATTATTCTTTTCAAAACTTTGATTCTCTGCTGTGCCCCGGATTGCTAGGGTGTCATTATCTTAACAAATTTACTTCTACAATAGCTATTACGTTGCTTCTGCATACATATGAACAAAAATGGCTTTTTGATAATAAGAAGATTTCTCAGACATTCAATTTGTAATCGTATAAGCAGGTTCTTCCTAAAGATATACAGGTTTTCCCTTTAATATGTTTAAGTTATTGATTTGAATGCTTATAAAAACAGTTCTGTCTTAGTTAGGGTATATATATCACACAGGACTTAATGTTATATTCAGAGATGAGGACTAGGTAAAGTACTACTAGCTCGATGTTTAATAAACTTGTATCTTTTACATCTTTTATAGCTTGATAGATAGGAAATATAAGCAAATATACTTTGAAGTCAGAAAACAGGCAAGGATCCCTCCCTGTAATGTGTAAAATGTTTTTTAAAAAATATTTCTACATGTATATAATTATTTTTATTCCCATCAGACAAACCTTTATCATAATGACAAATACTAAAGAAAAACTGACCAATATTGAAGAAAAATTCATCTTCATTTTTTTATCTGAGGGACGGAGTACCTTAAAGTGTTAAACATAGAGAATAATACTAAGTACATACCCTTTTCCATATCGCATCCTGTATCAGCCCAAAACACCAATATCTGCCAGAAGGCCGAAAGCCCAAGGGCTTATATTAGTTAAAGGCTTATAAGACGTGATGTGGAAAGGGTATGTTTTATCATGTATATTGCATTCTTAGTGATACAAAACATTTATGAGTAATATATAACATAGATAAATAGAAATAAATTACATATATCAGCTTGAAAAAATAAATAAATAAATAAAAATAATCATGCCCTGAACATAACTTATTGTCTTAAACGGTTCAGGTTTGTTTCTACGTCTGTTTCAAATGTGTCCGATCTGTAGTTTGTCAATTAGATGATCCTTACAATTAAAAAGTTAAAGTGAGAATTTGTACCCCAAATAAGTATGTGTATTATCATTTGTACTGTTAGTTTAGTTAAATTCAGGAGTGTGATATTGATCCGTATCAGCCATGCATATCCACACACTGTATAAACCTTGCAGAGCTGACATAGCTATTTTGATATTAATTACTACTATCGTATCAGGTATATCACATATGCAAAGTATCCTGTATTTATAATTAAGTATGAATTAAATGAACCTACCAGCTTCTGTAAACAGCCTGCTTTGTGTAGAACGATTAATATCACCAGCAGAATAATCAGCAATACCCCAATAACGATTCCAGCAATGACTCCTCCGCTCAAACTAAAATGTTAATAGATTGCCTATCATTTTGATTCTTTTTACAAACCTTTTTAAAATTCTTCAATACTTTTTTCTTACAAATAAATCTCTTATAGCCAAAAGGTTTCCATTCAAATAACATTAAGGATACATTCAAAAACTATAAATTTAAATAAGAGATGATCTTCTCAAGTTTATGCCTATATTTTTATATCAAGTTAAATGCCTATGTTTTTACATAAAGAGTTTTTGTTATAATTGCTGTAGAGAATTTCAGTTATATATTTTTAAATTTGCTTTTAAGGTTATTGGTATATATTTGTAAGGCAGATTTCTATTATTTAATTAATGTATCATAGTTGTCAAATATATTAGTATTGAACTTCTCTCTTTAAATACTAGCAAAAGATAACTTTCATAGTTTTCAAGGATAATAGATCTACAACAATGAAAGTATTAAACCCTGAACTTCCAGCTGTTACTTACATTTAGGGCTTAAGTGCACGTTTTAATTACATGTACATACTTATGTTTTGTATATATGTTTCGTTTAGAAAATGATTCCCTTTATTTCGATTACCTAAAATCTCTATGTAATCAAATTGCTATCAACAGGTAATAACTCAGATTTATGCAAAGTAAATTACCAATAGCTACATGAAGGCACAAAATCAGCTCTTACCCATTTGCATAATTTTGTTCTCCTTTTCCAGCAAAATTTGGAATGGAATTTGAGGAATCTGTTGTTATCGCAGCGCTATTCATTTCCAGAGTTAAGCATTGGGGGTCTAGAAGAGAATTAGAGGAAACTGAAACCCTTATGACAACCAACGCTAATGGACTCACTGAGGGTATACTTTATATAAATCATATACATTCGTCCTGCTAGCATTTGTTGAAAATTTATCTGACATTTATTTCGATTTACATTTGAGCTGATCATACATTGTATGACTCGTGCTTAATACTTGATTAATTTTAAGTGAAGTTTAGCTCTGTGTCTCTCTATTCTATCTTGGGTAGACAATGCATATATTTAATGACTATTCATATGCTTATGTTTTTTTTTTCAATTTAAGTTAGTGTTCTTGTCTTACCTCTCGATACTTCAAAATATAAAAATTTTATTTTAAAACATTTGTTGCAATTTAAATTAATTTTCATTGATATCTGAAACTAATTATATTTATCATCAGAAGTCTCTGATAATTAAGACTGTTGTTCTACTGGATTGTAGTTTAAACATAGAAAAAAAATGAGTTTTTAAACAAATGTTGTGAAGAAGAATCTTTAAATTTTGAAATATCGAGAGGCAAGACAAGTACACTCGATTATATATATATTAAAAATAAGCATATGAATAAATATTAAACATGCATCGTCTACCCAAGGTATAATAAACCCTTGTCAGTAGTATTTTTTTTTAATCTTTTCCAACACAACATTCTATTTGTAGTTATGTCTTACAATCATGTACGTTTGTGTCAAGTTATATTGAAATATGATCAAAATCGTACATGGAGGTTGATTAGCATTTCAATGAAGTTTCACAGAAATAACTATTTTTAATACCCAATGCAACAACGTTCATAAAAATCACAAAAATGAACTAAATTTTGAATCTTGCTGACTATACTTGTGTGCCAAGTAATTTTGAAAGTCAGACCAAAACTAAAAGGATAGTATTTTAAAGGAATTTTACATAATTTTCTATTTGTAATAAATATTGAAACCCATTTCATTGAAATAAAGAACCGATGCTCTAAATTATCCATGTACGTGTAGTCTACTTGTGTACCAAGTTATATGAAAATCTTACCAAAGCTGTAGGCGGAGTAGCTTTTTAAAAATGTTTACAGACGGACATACAACTATGACAGCTATAGATTGCCGGTCGACACAGACACCTTATTATTACCAACACATAAGTTAATCCGTTCTCTGACCAGTAGAGCTAAAATGAATTTACTTAAATACATGTATATAAATGTACTTACATTTTCCAACATCCCACAAATGATAATGAGAGCAGTTGTCACATATAGACTGATAGTCCATCTGAATTGTTCTGTACGGTATCCTTCCATTTTTCTTTGCAAGTGTAAGGACAGGACACAGACCTAAAAATGTTGGAATTTAAGGATATCCGATCCCAAGCCAGGAAGGATAACTCCAAAAATTAATATTTTATTTGAAATGCATCAAAATGAAGCTTAAAAGAGAAATTTTTTCATGCAACAATTTTCATTTTTTTCATCTTTATAAGATTCAAGGTTTTTGGAAATCTTGTAAAAGGTCTAATAAAAGTTGACTTTTATACCCTATAAAAGAGAAAAAATGAATACTGTTTTAGAGAAATAAGATTTTCTTGAATCCAGCCTTGAAGGCAGACAGTTTGGTTTGAGGGTCCGACAAAACGCATTTAGCCCAAAAACTCTGTCAATAAATGCTTTGTTATACCTTTTATTTATTTTTTTTTTGTTTTTGACATACATGTATTTGTACTGTATTCCGTGATGTAACATCAGGTCTATCACTGTTTAACACCAACGAATGAAACTGAGATTAAGCTCAGCCCATTCTGTGACGTTAGCGGTCCAACATCTTTCAAACATCTCACTCAGCGGTCCAACATCGATTTTTTTATGCCCGCTCAAAACATTAAATATATTATATATTTTTTGGTGTAGATTTGTATAGGAACACATTTTGAAAAGAAAAACAATCATTTATATATTAGTTGTTTAATTCTAGGCACTTGACACAATCTTGCTCAGCATTAAAATGACTTGTCCGGCGTCCTGAAGCAGATTTCATGTCATCTTGTCCTTTCTCCAAGTAACCCCACCAACAAATATTGACAAGTCTTCTTACATATCATATTATCAATATTAGATTGCCATTTAAATAATTTTGTTAGATTAACTATTTGCTTGGATAATTTCAAGAAAATACACGGTTAATGTATAAATTACGGTGCCTTAACATGAAAATAAACTATTTTTATGAAATCTACATTTTACTTTGTAGATATTTTGCTTGAAAGACACTCATTCATTATGAAAACATATTTTAAGGAAAACATTTTCAGGCCAAGCTGAAAGCTATGGTGCTACATTTGCTACATGACCATATTTGGGAAAATAAAATAAAGTCTTTCAGCATTTTAGAAAAAATGCTTATTTGCCGAGCAATTGGAGGTTATAAATACAGTATTCCAGATTTGGAAATTCCTTAAAGACAAACCACTATTTGGGAGAGTAAACTTTAGGTTAATTGTTCATTTAACCTGACTTTTTTATGCCAACGATTTCTTTGTATATTGTACAAAAAGAATACCGTATTTACCCAAAAGATGAATATTTTATTACAATTACATTCTGTTAGCCATCCTATTATAACGATGACAAGGCTTCTTAAGTTTGCTATGTACGTCAAAACTATTTTTGATAGAACATTAAACTCAAAATTCATATGGGAATTATCATATGAGCTGTAGGTTGTTAAGAATTGGAACACAGTTACAACGGTTGAAAGGAATTCAGTCTTTATTATTATAGTAGTGCAAGACTTAATATCTAATTTCAAGAGTTTAACCTGATTATTAAATTAATACATATCTCTGATCTCACTATAGACGCTTCTTAAAAAAAAAACAAAAGTATAAAAATGCTAGATGATCTGCAGGATTGTATTTATTCTGCTAAATAGATTAAAAACAAAATTTAAAAAAGATTTTGAAAATATATAGTGTATACCTAATTTTAGATACTTTTAGTTTGCTCAGCAGATATAAAAAGGAATTGTTCTCATAAGTCTTATTTTTAAAAATGTTTTTAAAAAGTAACACTTTTTTTTAATACTTTCGTCATGTTTAAAAGTCTTTTCAGACATGTAATATAAGTACATATTTATGATGTCAAACCAATCGGTTCTACATGTAGTAGTGGAGTTTCATGAAGATACTTACTATTGCAATCAACGACTGACTTCTACAATTTAAATGGGAACAAACTCCAATTACTAAATTGCACATTGTAAATGTACCTGCCGAATGTCAAAGTACATGTAAGTCTCTTTATTAAACTCCAAAAATGATACTCTAAAACGAAAAAATTTCCATATTTAGAGTTTCATTTTTTATGGTTTAATCTAAAAGAAACTTGATTTATATAGATGAGACAGGGCCCGTTTTCTAAAATAACGTAAGACTATGACAAAAAAGTCAGTTGATTGATTTTTTTAAAATTAAAAAATAACTTTTTTTTAATCGTCAGCGTACAATTATCTTTCTATATACATATACCTTTTTAGATATATTTATCATTTTCTTTTTTAATATGAATAAGAAAGTTATTAACAGAAATCAAATTTGGTCTAAGTCGAAATTTCTTTTATAAACGGGTTCAAGATGCTTTAGATGAAAAATTTCAACCTTCGTATAATGAAATCTAACATTAACAGACATGCCTTTGGATGAAACATGAACAAGCATATTTACATTAAAACAAAATTAACGTTTACAATTAAGGTGCACAAAACATTTATGTCATCACTTTCCACTTCTAAGAAACATTTTCAGATGGCAATAACTCTTTGAAGTAATTATATTTTTCTATAGAGTAACATTTACAATATTTTAAGAGTAAGAATATGAAAAGCTTGACATAACAATGTTTTGAAACTATATTTCTCTAACTTGTAATTTGGGCTAGCAAATGAAATTGAATAAAAATGTTCTTTACATAATGTTATTATAATTATTTTCTCTTTCTAAAAATTAACAGTGCAAGAAGTATTATGATATTTGCTGTATTAGGTAAGTTATGAATGTTTGTGCACACTCTATTCATTTTCCAGAGGCAAAAAACACGTATGTGCAATGGAAGGAGTTAAATGGCTTAACAATGCCATGGCCAGCTGACTTTAGTGCAATATTTTGTAAATAGATCCATGCATCGCAAAAAATTCTAATTGAATTTCAAGCGACCACATGTGGGTAAAGTCACATTTAGACTTTGGACACTAGACTCTTGGATCATACAACCTTTAAGTTTATGTCTTAATATCTATCTTGAGAATGTTAAAAAGGGCAAACAAACTAAAATCTTACTAACTATTTTTTCAAAGTTGATTGATTAAAGGTTATATGAAAACTTAAGTAGAAGTATGAGCAATACAATATACACTGTACTGATATAATTGTTAACATGGCGTTAGGCTATTATAGCTGAACAGATCCATGATCATGGAACATTCAAGTCAAATCAAGTTAGACTCCTGTATCTGATATATATATATGCATTTGAAAACAAATACTTTGGGAACAACTTATTTCTAATGGACTTCTTGAATATTTCTCAGGTCTTTGTCGACGGATAAAACTTTACAGAATATTAGAAGGAAAATATCTTTGAATGATATATTTTTTCAAAGATTTAATAAAAACTACAACAGCGGGTAAAAATTGCAACTTTTATGGAAGAATTGTGATACCTGTATTTCACATTCTTACCTGGGATGATAATGATTTGATGAATATAAATATCCATAAAATTCCAAAAAAACGTTTGAATTTTTTCATCTTCACTATTAGATTGTCCGTTAAGTAATATCTTGATGTAAACTCTCTCAAGAATATGTCAAATTTCTGCACTATGATATGGATGAATAGACCCTGTGCCCGTAATTTAAAATCCTTTACAACTCGGTAATGCGTGCTAATATTACAAAAGAAAACGCCAAGGCCTCCACATAGTGTTCCTAACCAACGCATTGCTCTAGAATCACGAAACAAGATATTAGTTTGAAGATTTTAAGCTTATTTTCGAATGTCCATTTTTCTAATTTCTGACGAATATCACTCGGTCGCCATTTACGACTTTTCCTAAAAAAAAACATTGACCATGAAAGCGACTGAACATTTTCAATAGAAGAAAAATAAAAGGATGTTCCTTGGCCGCCATCTTAGGGGATAGATCCATAGAATCCTCACAGTATTCTTTGTAGTTTTCAGGTTTGTAACTTTGTCATTTGGCTTGGGAAAACCGTTGCATAGTGTGTACTGATTGCCCCATGTTAGGGCTACCTACACACAGAAAGGAAACAATTTAAACACAGTGGATTCATCGCAGCCCGCCCAAATGTTTGGTAGTATAAAGAGGAGAAATGTTGTTTCTTTTCCTTTTGACCTTTTTCATTGACCCTGCAAAGGACTTAACTCTTTTAAGTGTGGATTGGTCTATAGCTATGTATATTTCTTCTATCTGTCCATATAAATACCTGACTTGAAACATAAACAGTACGTTGAGAAAATATTTTATGAAGTAAATACATATTTTGATCATATTTCGATTCATTTACTCCACATCGTGATAAATCCTTTCCATTTGCAGCATTTTTTTCAAATAATTGCGAAGAACCATCAATAGTGATAAAAATAATTCCAGGTTACTTCAACCATTATGATTTCAGTCATAATAGGGTTCAATATCAAAATCCCTTAAAACAATAAAACACTTTCTCATTCCATAATGTATTAAGTCACTTTTATCATCTGTACTCATATATCTACAAGTCAGAATTCCTCTTCATCTGTTTTCCTCTGGCTGTCATTGCAGAACTGAGTCTTAAACTTGTCTTCTATCTTACTTCCAAACCCATCTCCGCACTTTTATAACAACCTCCGTGCTAAATCCTACGAGAATTGGATTTTTTGTTCAAGCTATAGAGCTTGGAAATTGATCGGAAAATTTCCGGTAGCGTGTTTCTTTAAATGGCACAATTTTTTTCAGAAATATCATTCCTTTTAAGAGACACAGGTTCTGTCCATCGTTCATCTTTTTTATGAAGTCCTCTGTCGAACTAAACAATTCAAGGTTACGAGCAAGTTCGTCTAACCGCGTTCCAAATTTTTGGATTACTTGACGTGAAGTATCGACCGTTCTCAAATTTAAAAGTCTGAGACATGCGTAACATAATGTAAAAAAGGCAGACAATGTCAATAAATAGAAGACATTCAACAGTTTTTTTATTCATTAAAGGATTAAGCTCTAAGGTCGACAGAAAATTCACAGTTCAGCTGTTTTTACCTGTAATTCTTAAATTTTCTTTGTGTCCCTTTTTCACTTAAAATGATTCGTGGTATAAGTGATCCTTAAAATAGACGGTACGTCATGATTATGAGTGGACCTAACGTCCTATCTTGGATATATTTTAGATATTAATCTACCAAGTTGTAATTTTGAATACAAAATATTTTATAAGAAAAGGATAAAGTAACGTATTTATGATTATATGAGGTAAAATTCACATTTCTAATGTCTTTGGCCGAAATAAAATGACAAATAGCTACATGTGATTTACTTTATTTCTACATAAATATTTTAATTTATCGGTTAAAAAATCACGTGGGACAAATAGAGACAGAAGCAGGGATCAAACCAGGTGGATTTGGCGGAATGCAAAGCATGTAAATGTGAGAAATAACTCTCAGTTTATTTTTTATTTCAAGACGATTATCATCAAATAAGGGGCCAGATTTGGCCGTTATTCTACCTTGTCCTTTAGGCTAACCTAAATACAGAAGTTAAATACAGCTATTTGTAAGAACCAGGTAGGCAGGGGTTAAAATGACCATTTTAGATCTTTACAAAATAAAATGTTGCTTTATGGACCATAGAACATCAATGGACGGCATTGTTTTTTTTTTTTTTTTTTTTGCAGGATTTATTGAGAAGTATATTTTGGATAAGTACTCATATAGAATGACTCAAAATCGCAGAGAAAATAGGTGGTCAGTGTTCATCTTACTGATCTACGGTACAATGAAGTTGACCTTTTTGCACTTAAAATTTAACTCTTTGGTGAATTACTTAAACCTTTATTTTATCAGATGTAACCAAGGCAAAAAAAAATCTTATTTTACGTAAAATATTTTGAATAATATTTATCATAAAAAAAATCTTGCAAATTCATGAGCGTAAATTATTCTGTGACCTTATTGCACTAAAAAGTAACATGATATTTTGGGTTATTAAAAAACAAAATTGGGAATTAAACATTTTCTTTAATCAAGCGTTTTACGACTTAAGTGCTGATCAGTCAAAAGTATCGAGTACTTTAAAAAAATGAAAGAAAAAGTTGGGGTCCTTGATGTTAATTTTGAAATATTGGTCAAAATATGTGATTTTCAGGCAAAAACTGGTGTAAATTTTACACTGACTTATTTGCCATATCTTCAATTTTGATAAAATTTGTTGAAGGAAGGTTTAAAACTTATTCTTAAAATATAAATTAAGGAAGACCTATTTTAAATATTCCTTGCAATATCTTAATGGAAAACATTCTCCAAGTAAAGGTATATGAGGCTAAAGTTCAAAGATATTAAATTAAATAACTGTGCAGATTGCAGAATTATCTGCTAAATATCCTTCCACCACAAAAATAGTCCCTCACAAATCTTGCTTCTTTGTAGCTTTCTGAGCAGTTTGTTTCGTTGAATGTTTAAACATTGTTGAATTAGATACGAATGTCAACGGTTCAAATATTTGGAGAAAATATTTCAATATTTCTAAATGAAATTCTTAAATCAAACGAAACAGTTATAGTTATATGTGAAATATTTTCATTATTATGATAAAGACAAACATAAAAATATGTTAACAAAGTATCTACATATACAGGTATTAATTAATAAAAATTTGAAAATGCTATATTTCTGAGGGCTTTTCGTCTGTTTCCTCTAATGGAGTTGCACAATGGAAGTTCAACTCTTGCCCATTTCTTAGCCCTGTCTTTTGTTTTAGTTACTGTTTTTTCACATTTACATAGAGAAACCGTTTCAGTCATTTTATATACTAAAGACGAGAAAATTTTTCTTAGTCTATTTATGACTGGTACTGTAGTGATAAAGGCTTTATAAAATAGTTCGGGTTCGGGATTCATATATTTGATACGTCACTATCAGCTGATTTACTTCCATATTAATCCAGTTGTGATTATACCCTGGATCGACACAGACGTCTGACGACACTGTCCCGTCCGGAGTCCACAGCTCAGGTGGGTTGTAACCTATAATTGTTACACCTTACCATTTTCACGAGTTGTACTATCTACATAGATTATATTTCCTTATACTAACGCACTTCGCAACATTGGTGTCGCCGGTAGGATCTTCCGATCGGTGAAGTGCGACACCGTATGTTTATATTTCTCTCCATTTTTTTTTCTTTGTTTTTCGTTTACCTTATCAAATAAAATTCTTTTTCAAAAAATAAATTCAATGGCGGTTTCTATCATTTCCTTGCTTTTTTCTAATTTTTTTCATTTAGATTTGATTGTTGTCGGATTTTCTGATAACGATCATAAACATTTCACTCTCGATTTTCTGTAGGACATTCTGATAGTTAATCAACAACACGTCTGTTTTTCTATCTGTATTTTTTGTTTTTGTATTTGTTTTGAACAAAACAAAACTGAATCAGAATGGCAAATAGTGAAAACCCTGTAGACATAAACAATGCTAGCCTTGAGGAATTAAAAACAATCCCAAATATAGGAGATAAAGGGCAGGGTTAATCATGAGACTTAGAGAAGAAAAGGGGACATTCACTGTAGAAGTTCTAAAAACACTAACAACAATCTCAAGCACAATATGGGATCCCCTTGTGAGTGAGGGTGTAATTGTTTCTGGAATCAGAAAAAACACAACACCCCAAAATTGAATATGCTTTAAATGAAATTGCAAAATTAAAATCAAAAATGGCTTGGCTCACAAAGGACAATGAAAGAAAAAACATACAAATCGTTTAGTCAGAAAAAGACATCACTTCTAGACAACAGCAAATAGAAGATTTAGAAAATACATTAAGATCAGAACATGAACAACAAAAATTTGAAACAGAGCTAGCAAACAAAAAGCAAACTATGAAAACACAATTAGTAAGAAAATGACGGCAAAGAACGAAGAACTTTCGACATTAGAACAAAAACTTTACGAACAAGACAGCAGATGGGTAGATAAGTTACAACATCTAGAAAACAAAATAAAGCAACTTGAAGATGAAAAAATCAGCTGAGAAGTAGACACACCAAAAATGTCCACCTTGATGAAAAGAGCGACTGGAGACCCTTCATTACACAGTTTGCTCATATTGCGTCCAGATACAAATGGTCTGATGAACAGAAACTGGACAAACTTATTGAGAGTCTTCGAGACAAGGCCTTGAAATACTTCCGTTCCAGACCAAGTTCAGATCAAAGAAGCTTCAAGCAACTGAGTGCAAAAATGAATGAGAGATTTGGCAAGAAAGACCATATAATACGAAGACAACTTCAAGATATCAAACAAGGCCCTAAGGAATCTATAGACGAGTTTGTAGATAAGGTTCTGGAAATGACCACAGACGGATACCCAGACATACCTGAAGACTGTCGACAAACTGTTTCAATAGATGCATGTTTGCCTCAAACAATGCACAGTGGGGTATCATGGAATCAACTGTTCCAAGCAGTGTCCCTTTCCAAGCTATGGACGCCATTGTCAGAAAGCGTGTGATTGTTCATCAGAGCTTTGCGATGTTTCCATCGGATGTCTTCAATGTAAATTGCTCTCAAAACTATATATTTATTTAATTGATTTAGTTTAGGCTATATTTTGTTTTATTTCATTCATTCGTCAAGTACAATGTAAATACCCAGTGAGTAAAAAGTTTGTCTTTGAAACTTGCATTGACTCTGATTGATTTTAACAGCTTCTCCAGACGTAGCCAGGACATTATATAATATAAAACCAGCAACAGGAAGTCAAAATAGGAGAAATTCATCCTTCGAAAAACTTGATTATTATACTGCCACATCAGCCTCAAATGCAGTAGTACTGTATACCAAGACAAATGTATTTCAAATGGATTCCAAACCCATCCAGTTTACGGTCTTGGGTGATATTAAACCAATCCTCTATGCAATTTTCTGTGTCATTTTGCTATCTTTCATTCTGATATTTGTGTATATTATCAGGAAGAAAAATTAGAAATTCACAATGCAACAAAAATCAGGCTGAGAGAGATGAAAATGTACAAGGTACTGGTATATACCAGGAAATAAATAATTACGACAGATTTGATCAAAACATTTCCTATAGTGTGTGCAGGGAAAATAATGAAGAGGCTTTAGGGGAAAGTTCAGAGTTAATTGAAAGTCAAGGTGAATTGGAAAGCAATGGAGGAAAAGTGATAATTCGGGAGAGCACGGAAGTGAAATCAACAAGTGTTTATTGACAGTATGAATTTTAGATAATTATGGAAAATATAGCTCAACATAGACATATGTACTGACATAAAACATTTCTAATTTGAAAAATTATCTAGACTTTTTAATAATGAAAATACCAATCTTTGTATATATACAATTTCCTATTGTAAATATTTGCATAAAGTTTGCTTTTTTTAATAGCGCTGTTACAAAATAATTAAATTTTTATTTATTTCATAAAATTGATGGTGTCTGTTTTTGTTTATTTACTGGTAGAAGTCAGGGGCTCGTTTTACAAAAGAACTTACGACTAAGACCAAAAACTTAAGATTATTGTAATTTTTTTCAAAATTATTAATTCTCTTTGATATTGTTTGAAGTAAAAATATCTTCCCACTTTCCTTTTACAAAGTTTAAATTAATTTTTGATATAATGTTAATTAAGAAGTTATATGAATAATTAATTTTTTTATTAAGTCGTAAGTCCTTTTGTAAAACGGGCCCCAGAACTTTAAAATATTGTCCAAAGCTTCAGTTAGCCAAACCTGATGAGATAAAAAATGGCTGCCGTTCTTAAGGTACATGATATTTTGAATATTGAGTGAAATCGTTCCTTTTTTTAAAATAAATAAGCATTTCTTTTTTTTTTTTTTTTTTAGAAAAAAGAGGTAAACATATATATTTTATAGGTAGATGCACATGATATAGATACTTAAAAAGAAAGGTCTTGCATTGAGTATACATGTACAATGTCAAGGTGAAATTGAATTTCTTTATTTGTAAATGAATTTAAATTTGAAGCGTTGATGTAGTTAGTAATATTTGTAAAGCATAAACAGACAAAACAGTTAATAACGTGTATAAATTTGGTAGCTATATGCATTAAATTTTTTCCTTAATTATGAATAAAAAGGAATTTGATTTGTAACCTACAGTGTATAGATAAGATAAAATGAAATGCTAACTGAATTAATTGGTTTGAAAATATTTATTGTTAAGGTTTCAAAATAAAAAGATCGGACACGATGTCTTAGAATAAAGAATGTCTTTTCCTCAATGTCCATGGATTACACAACATTATGCTAAAAATTGAGTACACTTGAACCAAAGGTCAATATTTTAAATCCGTTTACATATACCATTCTTGTAAAAAAAAAAAAAAGAATTGTTTTGAAGCTCCTGTTGACAGAGTTTCTCATTTCCAAGAGGAACATTACAACATAGTTAAAAAAAAACATCAAACAAAAGAAAAATATTTTTAAAAAGTAGTAAAAGGCATTTACATTGTGCTGGACCTGGCGAATATTTTTATTCTCTTTTGAATTTTATATTAATTTACATAAAGGTAATTAAAGAAAATAATTAGGAAATGCATGTTCTCTTTAGTGAACTACATTTACTTAGACTAGATTTGAGGACTTTCTTTAGTTAATGACATTGGATTTTCATAGAAAAACATTGATATATGTAATAGTTATAAATTAAATTTTTAAAAAGAGATCTCAATTTCTATGTATTTCTTAATCAAGGTTTCGAACAAATCAAGGATTTAATACATTAGTTCATAAAATGCTCTTATAAAGAAATGCTGATATTGTAACATCAACCGCTAAAACATTATTGTTTTTAACTTAAATTGGTAGTAATCCACACTGACGATATCCCTTTGAAGGCAGCCCTAAACATATATATTTATATCGCCTCATATTACATACAAATACCGGTATAATCTCTTTAATGTAGTATTCATGATATGTCATTTAGCTTTTTATATTTCTCTTTAACTTACATAATGCATATGTATATATCAGTAATGTAATGAGACGATATTTGTAAAAAAAAAATATAAGGCTGTTGACAGAACTGTGTTTCACATCTCCTGGAATACATATGTATAATATGTCCTAGACAGTCGATGCAATCACCATCTTGGAGTGTCTGATCAGAAATGCTTCTTGTGCATTGGATGAACAGTATGTTGACTTGAAATATACGATACATGTACATTGTTTTGAAATTCTGTCATGAAACATCTTCAATGGGCATGTTTTGATTGAGTGGTTCTTGTTCCATGCGACCTGAAGATGCATCTGTAAAATTACATTTCAAAACGTGTTGAATTTTTTTCTAGGGTTCATATTACATGTAGATACCTAAATAAAACATAAAAAGAAGGTTAGTCTAAACCCAATATCTATATATTTAATTAGATATACCTGATTTTCTGCTTCCTTTTGAATATCTGATCAGATATATTACAAATCCTGTGAATACCACTAGAGAAATGCTGATGGAAACAAATATGATTATGTCCATGCTGCAAAACAGAAAAAAAAAACAGAAAAATAATAATGTATATATTATATATTTCATGATATGCATACATAATCTGTGTTACCTAATACCAAATGAAATCACAATACTAACGACACTAACGCCCCTCCTTCTTTCATTTCTACATTGATTTCTAAAGCAGTCTTGTTTACATCTTGTTTTGTGAATTCATTTGGTTGATTTTCTTGGTTAACATTTCTTAGTACAACACAATCTGGATCTGAAGCAAAAAACAAAAAAAAAAAGAATTTTTCTGAAGCAAAAAATCATTCGTTGAGACTTTTCTTAAATTTGATTCTAAATGAAGTAATTATCAATAAGTTATTTAAAATTGTTGTAATTCAAATGACAAAATGAAATATTACATTGATAGGACTTCCATGACTTGTATCTGGTTGGACAAGGTGTTTCGAGATTTTTACAATCTGCACTATAATTGTCTTGTATTCTTTCTCCTTGAAAATTGTATTCTGGACAATATCCTGTTCACAAAATGCATGAAAAGACTGATATAAAAACAGTTTATTTTAAACTAAAAAGGAATTTCAAATTCCCTTTGTCTTGTACTCTTTGTAACAGAATAAGTCAAATAATTTTTACCACTTAAAATGACTGCTTCCGCTAATTAAGAGAGTATCCATTTTTAACTAATACAATACTTATTAAGTAGTGATAAGAAATTTTTAAATGTTTTGAGAAAATCTCAGTTAAAATCTTACTCGTTCTACGCAGTACTTACCCATGATATATAAACCAGGTGCACACACTTCAATAGTTTGATTCATGAAAGTATTTGCCACGCAGTGGTATCTAAAATTCTCTGGACTGGTACAATTCTGGGGGATACTTGAACAGTTTTTCCTCTTTGCGGCTTCCATCCATGACTTCTCTGAAGTTGGACATTTAGTAAAAGACAGAGTTAATGTCGTTGCATGACAATTCTGGAAAGCCATTGTCTGAAAAATGCATGAACACACTTCAGATGATATACATATAGATAGCACAATTTGTTTTTAGATAATGTTGTTGTTTAACACCCCTAAAGACTTTTTTCTCTATTAAAGAGATGTTGGAAACATCACCAATTACTGGTGGAGGGTACAATTTTTTTTCCTATGTTCTGCACTCATTGCTATTGATCAGTGAGTGATCATTTCATGTCAAAATCTATGTCGACACAGGATCTCGGTTGATACAGTCTCAATTAAGCGAAGGACTGGTCATCAAGTCCCGCAATTGATTTGAAACCGCAACGTAAGGATCAGCTTCTTACTCCGCGACTCTAGCCTCTAGTAAATGCACCACAGATGCGACATATTTGTACATTTACATGTATGTATATAATTGTAAGAAGAACATGGATACAACGAACAGCATTCAATCTCAAAGTCCTTAAAGCAATATAAAACAGGAGCAGAGCAAAGTATATACCGTAAGTAAAATTGACTGGTGTTCATAAATTAAAAGTATAAGACACAGTCCTTACCTTACTATCATAGTTAAATTATTAAGGGAACAATTTAACTATAAAAGTCTAGCAAAACATGTGGCTTTCACATTTATTGCATAAACATATGAATAAATACATGTAGATATGAAAAAATCTGTCTAGTGATAGATAAAAAAAATCATCACCATTTGCAGCACAAAGCTTTACCAATTACAAATACATTTTTAAAAAATTAATAAAACACTTGTTTTTGACAATTGAAATCGATTATAACAAGCTTATTGAGTAAAGGATCAAAAAGCAGGTAAGATACAAAAAAAAAATCAAATCAAAAATATCACATCAGTGAAAAAAAGTCTTTGTTCAATATAGATTCAGAATAACTTTTTCATTGAAAAATTTTGACTGTAGACGCAGTTGTTTTCAGAGTAAGGACCTCAGATAAGACTCTATAAACTGAGGTCCTGTGAGGTATAGGGTACAAGCCTGTCACTGCTTTATGGCCCTGATTGCCGATCATAGATTAAAATCTTTAGCCCACCGACATGTTGTTGTCTCTCCATTAAAGTGAAAATTTTTGGAGAGGGATGTTAAACAACATACAAACAACTATTGAAAGTCGTAGGTTATGATCTGCTTATCTCAATATATAAAATAAATGCTATTGATTTAATTAACTACAGTCAAAAGTAAGACTTAAGTATGCATGTACCATGTGGCTATGAAATTCCCCTTTCCTAAAAATAGCCTTATGTATACGTGCTTTAAAATATTCCATCTTTTATATCCCATCGTAAAGCTCAAAAGTGATTAAGATATACGGATTTCTTTTTCAATAGAATACAGTTATATGCATATCAGTAGAATACCAAAAGAATATTTTAACATTCTGATAGTATATCTATGAAATAAAGAACCAAAAACAAGAAATGAAATTTATTACTATAAATCAGCAGTACATAATGAGAAAAAATAATAACACTAATTTATTAGGAATATAAAATGAATATTATTAAGTTGCAAAAAAATTTAAGAAACTGTTATATTATGCAATCTTAATTCTTTGGGTTCCCCCTTTTCTAAAATTAGACAAACTAAAATTTCTAAGCTCTTCAGAAAGAATATTTCAAAAAAATTCTTTGATGTGAATCAGAACCTTTATAAGATAAATTATATAATTTAAAGATTAAAAATTTTCTCAATTAGTTTATGGAAACTGTTTAATTTAAAAAATAAAATATACACTGTAATTTAAATGAAATGCAATTAACATACAAAATATGCTTCCTAATTTTTAGAAATAAATTAATACACATTAAAGAAAGGAAGAAATGAAAAAAAAAACTTACACGTATCGTCTCACTAAATAGAATAAGAAGAAATAAATCTAAGGTATCCATGTGTTTTGTGCGTTTTAAAAGCTATTTAACAACTATATACTAGTATACTGCATTTTATTATATGCCAGATAAACCTATGCATACATGTAAGGTAAAAGGTAAAAGGATTATCAGGTGTACCAACATGATAACAAAAATATTAATTTCATTATTCTTCTCAATACATGTAATAGGTAGATAAAATCTAGTACAATCATGATTTCTAGTTCTGCTGGTCACAGACCAGAAGAGTTAATATAATGCGACCCTCCTCTGACTCTTTCTTTAGCATTATTCCCCAACATACAGTAAGTTTTTATCCTATTTTAATACTACATGGTATGTTGCAATGCACTTTGAAAAAAAATACACACTTTGAAAAATTTTTAAAGTGCGTTAAAATTGGGACAAAATCAACGCACTTTGAAACATTTTTTCAAAGTACGTTAAATTTGGGACACACTCAACGCACTCTGAAAAATTTTTTCAAAGTGCGTTAAGAGTGTACATCAACATTTTAACCATGTGAACATTTAACGCATTTTGAAAAAAAATGTGTATAAAACAAAGATTCTACACTTAGATTTTAGTAATTGAGAGAATCAATTCTTAATAATTATATCTTTCGACAAATGTTTAAATTAACATGTATTGATTTACCCTCATCGAGAACAAGTTGAAGATCTAGATGTAAGTATATTGAAGGTCTCTCAGACCAACTCTTTGTTTTACTTAAATAAATAGCAAATTTAAGTGCCAGGTAAGCCCCAATTTTTAATTCCTATATTATGTACATCTTTTCAAAACCTTTGTGTGACTAACACAATACTGATGCCTACATGCATGTTACACCCAAATTCATTTATTTGCATAACTTGTGTGACGTTAAAGCTTTCAATAAATTTTAGTTTACATTAAATGCATGCAAACAAGAAAAAAAATAAGTACAAAAAACCTTTAAGAGAGAAAGAATTTTCAAAGTATGGAAAAATCAAAATCACTCTCTTTCTCGTCCAGAAGTGATCTTATCAACGAAAAGTTATCCAACAGGTTCAATTAACTATATCATACCTAAGATTTTCAAGAATATTGACCATGCCATACACATTTCATATGGTCGATATCAACGCACTTTGAAAAGAAATTTTATTTTTTCAAAGTGCGTTGATTTGGTCACAAATTTAACGCACTTTGAAATATTTTTTCAAAGTGCGTAATTTTTCAAAGTGCGTTGTAACATACCTATTTTAATACTACATGGTATGTGTACACAGGTGAGCTTACTAGAAATAATAAAGTTTTGATTGCCATAGTTCTTTCAAATAATACTGTAAAACAATTAATATAGCTCTATACTGAACTAGTTTTTGTTCTTACGAGATGTTTTCAAAACGCTATCAAACTCCTTTTTGGTAACATATTCCCTGAAAACTTTACTAAAATAAGCAATCTCTATGTTTCATGGCCTTTTCACTAAGTATGTCATTTCGGGGTCTGATACAACTTGAAATGGACATTTATATGCCCTGACATTCTCTTTTATTTTGGGGTAAAATGTGGAGGAAACAAAAGAAACAAATCAGATTTCCACTACCATTTTCTAAGCATGCTAAATAAAATTGACTAGAGTTGTGGAGTGGACCTATCTTATCATGTTTGTGTTACAATGCTTCAAATAAAATGCTTCTTATAACGATAATGAGGGGATGATTTTAATAAAGTTAAAGATTTTAATTACATTTAGCAGGAATAACCACGCTGCGTCAGTTTTTGTACATAATCACTTAGACTGAGGCTCATAGTGTTCATCTCAATAAAGTCATTTACCAATTACATTTATTTTTTTTTTTAAATAAGTATAATCGCTATGTGAAACTAAAAGAAATCGATTGAAATGATAATGTAAAGTGTTTTTTTTTTTAGCAAAACTGAACTCCTGAAATTTTTAAAACATCTATTCCCTAGGAATCTAATTCTTTTAGTCAGAGGCATATTTTAATGTAAGTTTGCTAAGGACACGATCTTTTTTTTTGACTTGAAATCCTAATGTCAAGATGCCGACACTTTAAGGTTTAGGATTTCATAAATAAAAATTACGACTTTCAGAAGATAACCAATTTGCTTATTTGTTAATTTGAGATCTCAATCTTATTTTACAATATTTTCATTTTAAATTTCCATTGGATCTTTTGAAAGGAAGGGATATTTATTAGAAACTGAACGGACAGAAAAAAAAGAAATAACTTTTAATTGGAATAGCTAAACAGTTCCTAAAAATAACGACTGGGAATGAGAGAGAGAGAGAGAGAGACAGAGAGAGAGAGAGAGAGAGAGAGAGAGAGAGAGTTGATTGTTCGTTGTTTATCGTCACTCATACATAAATGCCGAGAAAGAGATGACATAATTTTGTTTATTGAACAAAATGTTATCCTTTTAATTCCATCAAATTGATTAAATCAAATTTTATTCAAGATATTTATATTGATATTAACTCATCGACAACTTGGTCAAGTTTGGCAAAAGATATATAAAGGCTATTGAATAGATCATCATTATACCCATCTTTGCCTGAATAAAAAAAATATAAATAATTATGTGATTACATATGTAACTGTCTTAATAAATATTTTTTACGAAGGAAATTATCAACGAATAACTTTCAACACAATAGCTTTTATTCCTACCTTTCAGAGACTAACAAATAAAAAGGCCGGGAATACCCATTGCTAAAAATATCAAAAACCCTAACATTTATCATTCAATGGCAACTTGCATGTTATTAGTATAATATTCATGTATTTTAAGAGACACTTTGTACTGTATTAAAATGATCTTTGTATAAATTTCTTTTATGTACAATTGCCAATGCAAATTCATTTTGACATAATAACCAGTTTATGAAACTTTTCGATCATTAACATTTTCGTGTACTATCAAGAACCCAACTCACAGTTATTGTACTATCGCAGAATTTCAAGAAACCGCCTTCACTCTCCATTCTCATAAACAACAAGACATTTAGGTATGTTGCACTTTGCCACTAATGTGACTTTAATTGTAGAAAATACTTGTAATTAATTATGTAATAATTGATCATAAAATCCAGAAAATTATTCATAAACAACTTATTATCTGTATCAAAAATTCACAGCAGAATGAAACCGAATTATGAATATGATTAATATGTAAATCGTGATTACATAATATATTGCGTAATTGATTACATAATATATCAAACATTCTTGTGGTCTGAAACCGAAAACGACGTAAAACACATGAAACACCAAGAAAAGAAGATAAAGCTTGAATTAGACATCCTAAAAAAGGAAAAGGTGGCGGGGTGGAGGCGGCTTAAAATAATTTGAAGCTATCCAACACACATGTACTTTTCACGGCGTCCTAAAAGAAACTGAAAAATGACGCTATCTGGACGATCGGGTCCAGATTTTTTTACCGCGAACGATTTTCATTGGGCGTTTACTAAATGTTTACATTTCCAAGAATCGCTTGCATCTGCCTCTCCTAATTTGGACACACCAAAAACTTTCCAAGGATAATGCAAGCGCGATAACTCTTACACGCAGAGCATTCCAATGTACATAAAATATTTTAAGTAAAACTTAAAATTCATTTAAAGATTTAACAACCAATTTTGTTTAAAAAAAAAAGATACATTTGTACATCATTGTATAAATTAATAACATAGCATTTTAGTTTTATTTTCTAGATCCTCTTTCCCATGTAGAAGTTCAATTCATTAAGTTAATATTTACATTTAAAAACCCAGATGTTTAGGAGATAATTAAGTAACAAAGTGTCTCGACTCCTTCCTTACTTTCCTGCAGCTTAGAAAAAAGGAGTATGTGAAAAGCCAGCAACGTAAGGAAAGTAAAAGTTAGAGGGGAGCGTGTCATGAGGTTTATTCTAAAGGACAGGAAAAGATACCGCATCGTAATCTATATGCTTTTATGCTTTAAAAAAAATATTCTTGAACAGATCGCAAAATTATGAGACGTCCAGAATTAGAGAACGAAAAAACTATAAAAACATAGAAACACTAGAGCTGACATGCTCATTTTATATTTTTCCAGATTTTTTTGAATTTTATCATGCTTATAGAATCCTAACTTCCGTAAATCAGAATATTACAAAAAGTTTTCTGATAAAACTTAGATGTGAACTATTTACTCTTTGAACTTTATCACAATTGTCTTTGGTTTTGAAGTAGATGTTATAGATTTAACAAACACAGTCGCGTAAGAAGACATTCTGTCAGATAAATCAACCCTTTACTCTGGAGTTAGCAATTCAAGGATTGCAACCCGTTATTAACGAGTTCAAAATTTTACCCTGCATAAATGGTTTAAGTTGCGTATAAGTATGGTTTAAAATACACAATGTTCATTAAAAAGGCCTTGACAAAGCTGCATTTCAGTGTTTCTGTTTTGTTCACGTTTGTTAATTTCTGTTTTTATTCACAAATAGTTTCAGTTTAATTGGACTACCTTAAAATACCAGTAATAACTGTTATTGTTGATGTATATATTCTACCGAGTATGTTCAAACTACAAACTCTTTTTATATTCACTGAGCCAGGGTTTACAATACTGTTGTGTTGCTTTTGCATTTATTACATTTCTACTTTAAATATGCAGGATGACATCTTAAGAATTTTCATAAAAACACACACAAAAAAATTAACTTTTCTTTAATGATATGGATACATTATTTTCTTGAAAGTTGACGATATATGTCAAACAGACACCTTCCGAAATTAGTTGTTTTAATTATTTTTAGATTACCAAAGAAGTTTCTGAGAATGTTTTATACTATATGAATGAGCTGAAATGCAAATTATTGTATTTTATTGTATACATAAAATGTTTGAGCATCGTTCATGTAAACCATGTCACATATGTATTATACCAAAACTGTAAGAAAATAATATAACTTTAAAGTTATGATGTCTTCTCTTTAGAGTAATGAATTAAAAATTTAAGGTACGTTTTCGATTTGAATATGAAATGTCAGATTTTAAAAATAAAATAACTTCAAGAACAACAACAACAAAAAGTATCAAAACCTTTTGTTAAAAAAATCAATATCGAAAAATCGAAATCAAAATCGAAATGAAAAATGAAATACTAAAAACGAAATTAATACCCTTTTTTAAATAAATCACGGAATTCATACTCTTTTTCAATTAAGATAGAAAGTTGGCTTTTTTCAACCCTGTATATATTATAGAATTTTTTTTAAAAAATAGTACAAAATATTTAAATGGACATAATAATAACATCAGACTAGTCCATGTGAATAATGCAATGTTTGTCTACATTTGACTCTTGTCTAAATTTGCAGCCTTCCACTGACAAATGATGAGATCTTACTATAAAAGAAAAATCCTCAAAGGGACGACGTTAACAAACAACAAACAAGAGGCCCATGGACCATGATTTTCTTTAGCAGATTTCCCCTTGTAATACCTATTGTGACCCCATCATACCCCATAGGTAATAATTTGGACAATTAAAGTCTACACTACCCCAGGCTGCTTTCACATAAGTTTCAGCTTTTCTGGCCCAGTGGTGCTTGAGAAGATTTTTTCCTTTATATTTCTATTTAAAACTTTAATTCCCTATAGTGGCCCCGCCCAATATGATTTGAACAATTTAAAATCTTCACTACATCAGGATGCTTCCACATAAATTTCAGCTTTTCTGGCTCAGTGGTTCTTGAGAAAAAGAGTTTTAAAGATTTTTCCTATATAATTCTATGCAAAACTTTGATTCCCCATCAATCCCCGCCCAACAACGGGGGTCATGATTTGAACAACTTATAATATATATTACCCCAGGATGCTTATTCTGCCCAGTGGTTCTTGAGGAAAAGATTTTTTTATGACACCACCCTATTTTTTTCTTTTCTTGATTATCTTCCATTGTGAGAAAACCTTGCCCTTCATTTCAACAATTCAAAATCCTCTTAACTTAAGGATACTTTGTTCAAAGTTTGGTTAAAATTGGCCCAAAGGTTCTTGAGAAGAATTTGAAAATGTGAAATGTTCACAGACGAACGGACAGACAGCTTGACGGATGGACGGACGACAGACAAAATGTGATCAAAAAAGCTCACGCAAGCCTTCGGCTCAAGTGAGCTAAAAAGAAACAAACAAAAACAATTAGATATATTTTTATTTTAATGCAATAAGTAAATTGATATTCCGGTTACCCATCAAATGGCTAATTTCTTTCCATAATCCTTTCAACACTAAAACACCTTATCTTATTCTCCTTCGATAAGTAAATTGTCGTATGTTGCCACCTTTGTGACGCTTAATAATTTGTTTGAAATTATCGAAAGTATTAATAAAAATGACATATAATTTTTAGCAGACACAAAATATCAAGATTAGAAATAAACCAATTATGTAAAGGGTGATAATCCAAATTTACAGTAATTATGTTCCCCAAACGAAGTTGGGGAACATATTGTTTTTACTCGGTTTCTTATTATTATTAATATTATTATTTTTCTTCTTCCTGGGAAAATCTTTTCCGCGAATGATCTTGTAAACTACACGTCCGACTTAGGTGAAACCTTTTCAGGGTCAGTAGGCATGTTATGTAGATTTGCGGAACGAAGGTCATTTTGCGCGCACTGCTTGCAAGAGCGCGCACGTGCAACGCGTGAAATGACCAAAATAATAGATACAGCCGTAACTTTTCTATTCTTTGATTATATGCTTTGATACTCATAATATAAGTATATATTAGTAGTATAGGCGTGTTGACATGGTCAAAATAGCAAGATCTCACGCGCATGCACGTGCGCTTCGCTCTGATTGGCTGAAACTAAAGTCTCAATATCTTTCTTATTTTTCGTCATAATCCTTTGAAATTTTGAACTTAGTCACACAATATGAAGATCTACAGCATTATATATATTAATTTTCATGAAAGCACTTACATGCGCGTGTGCTGGCAAGAGCACGCACGTGCAACATGTGAAATTACCAAGATAATGGATGAGGCCGTAACTTTTCTATTTCTTGATGGAATTTTTTGAAACTCACAATGCATGAATATAGTAGTAGCATGGACAAGATGACATGGTCAAAATTGCAAGATCTTACGCGCATGCACGTGCGCTTTGCTCTGATTGGCTGAAACTAAAGTCTCAATATCTTTCTTGTTTTACGTCATAATCCTTTGAAATTTTGAACTTAGTCACATATTATGAAGATCTACCGCATGATATATAAGAATTATCATGAAAGCACATAAATCCACGTGTGCTGCAATCTGATTGGCTGAAACTTTACATGCCTATATCTTTCTTGCTTCTCAACAAAACATGATGAAGTTTAGAATATGAATAGGTATTATGGATTCCTACATGATATTGCTATCAAAATTGAATGCAAGGACGTGCTTGCATGCACATGCGCACACGCAATGCGTAAAATGAACAACATGTTTGAAAAACGGTAAAATTTATATTTTTATGACTTTTTATTGATTTCTGGAATATAAAGATATGTTAATGGTTTAGACAACATGTCATGATCACCTTGCATGTGCATGCACGTGCGTTTGCGAACAATGCGTTAAATGACAAAAAAGTGATATCATTGTAGCTTTTAAAATTCTTTTATGAAATCCTGCGATACTAAGCATATTGAAAAAAGTTTAAAAGAAAATTTGCACAAAAAGGGAGTTGGGGAGCGTTTGGGGAACATCTGTAACGGTCCCCGTTACAATTAGAACTAGTTACCACTTAGAGTTAACAGGAAAATCATGAAAATTGGTTTGAAAACGCTTCAGACTTTCATATTCAAGGAGGACACTTATCGATTACAATAAAAAAAATTAAGTAAACTTAAATTTGTAAATGATGTAAATGTCAGAATGCATTACATAATTATGATATATATTTGTCTACCAGCAAACAGAAGTAAAATTAATCCTTTTTTTAACTTTGAGAAAATGCAGAGTATGCAGTACAACATTTTACGGAATGTCTGTCCTTTTCAAACTCTGTTTTGACTAAGTAACACCGGTATTCCTGACTTCTGTCCAATTCTTTTTCGCTAAAAAAAAAATAAATGAAAGCATGTTGTGAGTGGAAAAAATTACAATCCAGGAGCGGAATGGCCCTGTGTTAATTTTCACTCAGAATTGAAAAAAAAGTCTTTCTCAATTTAAATAATCATTTGCATTATATTTACGTATAAGATACATTCTCAAACATACATCATGTGATTTATTTTCAAAACCGTACACCCTGATTTGAGTTAAACTTGCACACTAAACCAAGATCTTGTCAAAATTAATACAGACATATAGTTTTGACTCTGTGAATATAATGTAAAATATCATAAAAAAATAAAGTGCGTTGAAATTGGGACAAAATCAACGCACTTTGAAAAAATAATTCCAATTGCGTTAAAAGGACACACTTTTTTAAATATTGGGACATTTCACGCACTGTGGAAAAAATATGTAAAAAACCAAAAAAAAAATTGTTGCCTTAAATTTTCGTAATTGAGAGAATCAATTTGTAATAGTTATATATATAGAGAGAGAATGGGGACATTAAATAAATATGTGTATTATCATTATTACTGTTAGTTTAGGTTAAATTCACTAAGAGTGTGATATTGATCCGTATCAGCCCTGCCTATTCATATTCGTACACTGTATAAACCCTGCAGAGCTGACACAGCTATTATGATTTTACTATCATATCAGGTATATTGCATATGCAAAATATCATGTATTTATTACTAAGTATAAATTAAATGATCTTACTAGCTTCTGTAAACAGCCTGTTCTGTATAGAACGATTAATATCACCAGCAGAACCAATACTCCAATAACGATTCCAGCAATACCTCCTCCGCTAAACCTAAAATGTTAATAGATTGCTTATCATTTTGATTCTTTTTACAAACCTTTTTGAAATTCTTCAATATTTTTTTTTTACGAATAAATCTCAACTTCCATTAGGATAAATTCAAAGACTCTAAAACCATAGATTTAATTTACAGATGATTTTCTTGAATGCCTATATTTTTACATGAAGTGTTTATTTTATAATTGCTGTAAAGAATTTCAGTTATATATTTTTTATTTTGCTTTTAAGGTTATTGGTGTATGTTTGTAAGGCAGATTTCTATTATCAAATTAATGTGTCATAGTTGTAAAATATATTGGCATTATATTGGCTAGATATCTCCAACCTTTGTAACATTTTGTACCAATTTGTATAACAAGGCAACTTTATGACCATTCCGAAATAAAAAAAAAATAAAGTTTATACAATAAAGAGATCTCGTCACTAAAATGAGAATGTTTTAAGCCTTTAAGAAAATTTACAAAAATACATTGATAACGTTTTAAATAATAGTATTGACCTTCTCTCTGTAAATACTAGTAATAGATAACTTTCATAGTTTTCAAGAATAATAGATCTACAACAATGAGATTTTTAAACACTGAACTTCCAGTTGTTACTTACATTTGGGGCTTAAGTGCACGTTTTAATTACATGTACATATTTATGTTATGTGTTTCTCTTTTGAAATTGATTCCCTTTATTTCATTTACCTAAAATCTCTATGTAATCAAATTGCTTTCAACAAGTACAGATTTATGCAAAGTTATATACCTCTAGCAATATGTAGGCACAAGATCAGCTCTTACCCGTTTGCATCATTTTGTTCTTCTGTTCCAGCAAAATTTGGAATGGAATTTGAGGAATTTGTTGTTATCGCAGCGCTATTCATTTCCAGAGTTAAGCATTGAGAGTCTAGAAGAGAATAAGAGGAAACTGAAACCCTTATGACAACCAACGCTAATGGACTCACTGAGGGTATACATGTATTTAAATGTACTTGCATTTTCCAACATCCCACAAACGATAGTGAGAGCAGTTGTCACATACAGACTGATGGTCCATCTGAATTGTTCTGAACGGTATCTTTCCATTTTTCTTTGCCATTGTAAGGACAGGACACAGACCTAAAAATGTAGTATTGGAATTTAAAGCACTTGAAATATTAACTTAAAAGGTTCATTTTACATGATATACAACCATCTTATTTTCTACATCGATAATATACTATTGTAAATTTTTTGCTAGAAAAAATATATGAAGTTGACATGATATCTCATGCTAAATACATAATTCTGTGTATTCCAAAATCAGAAAGAAAAATAACTCCTTATGTCCTAAATATATCACGACTATAAAAAATGAATTCAGCAATAGACAAAGCAAGCTCAATTATCGAATCTCCCTGAAAGATTTACCTACCATGCATTGGAATATTTTCAACACACACAGCTACCAAGTTTTTCCATGTATAATTCCGAACACAAATGGCATGCTCCGAATCGGTACAGTTAGCCTTGATGAATTTCTTTCCAACAGAGCAGTCTTCCCCTACATTTAGTATTTGATATACATGAATAATGTTTCCAATTTTATGTTCTGTTGCCCTCTTTTGGATCTAAAAAAAGTAATGATAAAAAAAATAAAAAATCAAATTTAGGGTGATACACGTGTCCGTATTAGTTGTAAAATTCTATGTACTAGACACAATTATATGTTCAGCATTATAATGTCTTGTCCAGGATGTCTAAATGCAGATTTTATGTCATCTTGTTTTTTCTCTAGGTAACCCCACCAACAAAATATTGACAAAATTCTTGCATGTACATCTAATATTATTAATAAGGACGCCATTTAAATGTTCTTGTTAGATTAAGTACTTATTTTTATGAAATCTACATTTTAATTTTCAAAATTAATATTATGCTTTGCATACACCCCTTCATTTTGAAAAAAATATTATAAAAAAATTCTTCACAGCAAGCTGAAAGATGGTCGATTTATTCTTTAGTCTCTCCCTGCCATATTTTGAGAGAATGTACGTTTAAAGAACCTTTTAAGCATTTCAAATCTAAAGCATTTGATTAGCAAATGGAAGCTTCAAAACACAAGAAATCCAAATGTAGAATTTCGTAAAAAAAACAAACCGTTATTTTTGGAATTTAAATTAAGGTTAGTTGTTCATGCACATGTAATGTAATTTTTTATACTAACGATTTTTTGCATATTTTTCAAGAGAAATGATTGAGATGGTGTATATTATGTTACAGTTACATTATATAAGCCTTCCCATCATTACGATTACATGGGCTTCACTAATATTTTTTGTACATCAAAACTTTTTGTGATAGAACATTAAAATCAAAATCAATACAGACCAACAAAAATGTAATATCTACTACTTTATAAGAAGTGTATAGGAGCTGTAGGTTCGTTAATGAATTTGAAGAGAATTGCACCGGTCGAAAGAAATGTTTAAATTCATTTACTTGTTATTATAGTAGTAAAAGATTTTTAATATCCATTCCAATTTCAAAAATTTATATTGATTTCAACATTTTAACATACAATGTTAGTAAATGGTTCTGATCTCATTATAGCCTGTTCTTTAAGTAATGAAAGTATAGAATTGCAAGATTGTTTATAGGATAGGATTTAGCACATTTCTATTTAGAAGAAAGTGGTTTTAAAATTGTACAGTGTATATAATATTTCAGACACCTTGAGTTTCTGTGTCAATTTGCATTGTATCTTATTGGATTGATGTTTTGTTTGTTTATATGTTTTTAACGTCGCTCTCGAGAATATCTCACTTATATGGAATACCACCACTTGCCGCGGTGGAGAGCTACAAAGTTTGGCACTGAGGTTCATTGAGTAGGGAGCTCGAGGAATCTTTATCGTGCCAGCAACTACTGCAACACTGGACCTCGGCCTGTACAAACTGCAGAAGGATAAAACATACGCTCACGTAGGACCTCGGGTCCCCCGCAAAGAGTTCGTCATTTTGCGTAGTAATATAAAACATTTTAGGAAATCTTAAGGCATCAAATGCACAAACGTAAAATTGATTCATCGATATCAATACAGAGACCTCAGGTCACCTTATATACTGATTGAATTTTACATGATAGACAGTTTTCTTTGTCTAGGGGGCTCTGTCTAAGGGGACCAGAGGTCACCTTATATTGTACATTAGTAGGGGGACCAGATGTCACCTTATATATTGTACATCAATGGGGAGACCAGAGGTCACCTTACATTGTACATTAATAGGGGGGCCAGAGGTCACCTTATACAGTATTGTACATCAGTATGAGGACAAGAGGTTACCTTATATTGTACGTTATTAAAACTAATGATCACACCATATTGAACAACAATGAAGAAACCGGAAGACACGTTATACATGAATTTTACATCAGTAAGAAAACTAGAGGTCACCTTATATTGTAAGTGTAAAGGGACACCAGCTAATAATGAGTCCTTTTACATAATACAGCTAATATTTTACATAAATATTGAGACCAAAGGACTCTTATTTGGTCACCTCAATCGTCAAATGTCACTTATTGTTATGTTTTCTTTTCTTGCGTCGCGCGCTTTGCATTGTGCGTTAACATAGAAACATTTTCATCTTCTCTCTGCAATCCCTTAACCATTTACAACCAATTTTGGAATAAACCATCTATGGATGAAGGGGAAATCTTTTAAATCATGGTCCCTGCCATCCACAACCTGGGACCAGATGGTTTGGAGCGAAACCACTACAATTGATGCAATCTTTAAAAACCTTATTTACCCATGGACATGAAGCCGTCAAACTGTTTGCATATTTATTACAAGCATTGACTCATCTACCAAAGATTGTGAAATTAATTGTCTAAGGGTCAGGGGTTCTGGGTTTAGGACAGGGCTATGACAATTACATTATGCATCATGCATTTATTCAATGAAAATCCCACTAAATGCCCACTAAGGCACGAATATGTAATACATTTTTTTTCTTTCCATTTTTTGTATTTTTTCCTCTCTCGTTTCTATGACATGTATATATATTATTATTTTTCTTGATGTTCTTTATGTATTGTAAGATTTAACCTAATTTATATGATCATGAAATCTCCGAAAGGGGGAAATAAAGATTGAATGAATGGATATTAAATAAACTAAATACATGCATACTTATGATGAGGAAGAGTGTCCTCACTTAAGATTTAAATTCATGACCCAGCGATCAGGGGTTCTGGTGTAAGGGTGGGGCAATATAAATTGTAAAGTTTAAATACACTTATTCCTTTAAAAATCTTCTTCTCTGGCCCTGGGCATTAATTACATTAATTACATATAGTTATACTGAGCAAGGGAGCCTCTTCCAGAATTAAAAATTTCAAGGCCCCTGACTTATGGGTTTCATTGTCCAGGGTGTGTGGCTCTAATTAAATACTGATATTGAATTAATGCTTTAAAATTTGGTCTTTGGTACCAACCAATTTTTTTTTATGAGCAAGGGTGCGTTTTCCAAAATTGTGAAATGTATGACCCCAGGATGAGGGTTTTTGTGGTGAATGGGCACTACTAATTATTGCTTATTATTACTGATTATTTGAAATGCACATTTTTGCTCCCTACGCTCTCTATAAGTATTAAGTATAGCCAAACTAAACATGCTAATTATATACACGGTGTAGTTCTTAAACGGTTGCTATCAGAATAATTGCGCGTTCATCACTGCTTGTGCGGTTGCATTTGGAAAAAAATGGATGAAATTGTATTTATCTTGGCTGGCTCAACAAAACGGTCAATAATTCAATTATTAATGTTTAGCTGCCTAGTAAACTAACATGTTTATTTAGAATTTAATGAATTAAAGGATTCGAAAGCGTTGGACACATTTACATTTAAAAAATATATTAAAATTGCGTCAAAATTTTATGATATTTTGATAAAAATGAATCAGCAGTTCGTTTTGTCATTGTAAATATTATTGGATATTGTATGACATTGCCCGCTTTAATGGGTTTCTTATAAGCTAGAGTGATTTTATTTTGAGAAACTAATGTTACAGCTACTATTAAACAACATCATCGGTTGCTATTGGAAAAAGGCTAAAGTTTTCAAATTTTATGAAATCACATCCTTAATTTACAATATGATATGCAATTAAATAATATTTAAAATGCATATGTGTCTTCTATATTCTTTCTTAATGATTGAGTTGTCGTTTATGTTACTTTCGATCCTATGACAAACTAGTTTAATCGTAAATGTACATGTATATGCATGATACAAATAGTGGATACCCTGTGCAAGGCGGGGGGGGGGGGGCAACTCGTCTTTTCATATGAGGTGACTTCTGGTACCTTAATGATGTACAATATAAGGTTACCCTGGTCTCTCTATTGATGTATATACGAGGGTTGTCCCAAAATTCCGTAGACAAGCGTTGTTTTGTAGGAACCCTAAGTCATACATTAATGAAACTTTGTATATAGATTAAACCAACACTATCTAATAGATTTATGGACAAATACGGAGTAACTACGCAAATTATTCCAATTTAAAATACAAATTTCATTGTCTGATGTAGGAAGGCGGCCCAATACCCAAAAGTTACTATTACAATTTGGTATATTATATCTTAAATTGTACGGAATAGTGATTACTACCCTGTGATTTTGGAATGGAAGTGAAAATTCTCAATACTATTTTATTAACTATATTTCCTCATATTTTGGTGTTTGTGCTTTGATAAATATAAATTTTATAACGTTTTATAAACATGGGGTTAAAATCCGACTTTTTGAAAAATGGCGGCTGCGTTGGTACAGGCGGCGCACTGAAGTATGTTTGAAACCTAAATTAACTCTTACAGAAATGTACCAGTCATAAATATTTGGTAGACTAGGAAACTATTTCTCGTCCTTAGTATTTAAAATGACTAAAACGGTTTCTCTATGTTTATGTGAATAACAGTAACTAAAATAAAAGACAGGACTACGAAATGGGCAAGAGTTCCATTGTGCAACTCCATTAGAGAAAACAGATGAAAAGCCCGTAGAAATATAGCGTTTTCAAATAATAATTTCATACCTATACATGCATATACTTTGTTTACATTTTTAAATGTTTGATCATATCATAGTAATTAAGATTTTTCACATTTATAATTATAACCGTTTCGTTTCATTTTTAAGAATTTGATTCTAGTAATTGAAATATTTTCTTGAAAAATTTGAACCGTTGACATTTGTAATTTTTGACTTTGCAGATTGCTCCGGGTGTAAGAGAACAATATCACTTTAAATCCAATAACTTAAAAAGTTTTCAAGTAAACATGATAAAACTTCGTAATTTATCTACCAAGAACTAGCTTTATTCATCCTGAAAATTTTATAAAGATACATCAATTTCTTTAAAAGATATGAGCTCAGTCTACGAAATTTTGGGACAACCCTCGTACATAAGGTGACCTCTTTATCTGGTCCCGCTATATATTGGACAAAATAAGGTGATCTCTGGTCACCATGTTGATGTGGAGACCACTGGTTCTCCTATTCAGTGACAGGTCCTCCTATTCAGTGATTTCCACATAAGATGACCTCTGGTTCCCCTTATGATGTACAGTATAAGGTGACCTCTGGACCCTCAAATGATGTTCAATATAAGGTTAGCTCTTGTCCCCTAATGGTGTACAATATCAGGTGACCTCTTGTCCCCTTGTAAGATGACCTTTGCCCCCTTATGACATACAACATAAAGTAACCTCTGGTCTCCCTATTGATGTACAAAACAAAGTGACCTCTGTACCCCCTAATGAAGTAGAACAGAAGGAGAGATCTGGTCTTCTTTTTGATGTACGTATAAGGTTATCTCTGTCCCCCTAATGATGTACAACATAAAGTGATCTCTGTTTATATAATCTTTTTGTTACCTCTGGTATCCGCATAAAGAATATTGAATCAAGCTGAAGTGTTATATTGTCATCAATAAGGATTTCATAGCGAAAATTTTAGAATTATTATGAATGAGACATCGAAGTAATCTTATGTTGTACATTATTACGATGTCACTAAAAGTTGTAAAGAGGCAATAATTTATAATCGTGGTATTTGTAGATTTATTTTTCAAATCAACTCCAAAAAACGTTCCGACCCTAATTTTTTGCATGGGAAAAAGTACAGATTATCTCCGAATTCTCTAAATGTATGTACATGTAATTGGAATTCGGAGGATTAATCAACGTACTTGCTTGTCTTCAAATACAGAATATGTATCCCAAATATGTAATAAAAATTGAAGAATTTTTAAAGTTTTATGTTGATTTCAAATATAGATTTGGTTGGTTTATGAGTTTGATGTGTAAATTCCAGTGAAAGGGGAGAGGGAGGGGGGAACTCAAACCCCAAACTTCACAATACAGGGTGTACATCTTCTTTGTAAGAGAAATATAAAATCAGAGATTTCCTAAATAGTGTTAAACTGATGAGGTCGCCTATTGAGGTATAACCTGATAAGGAAGACACAGGACATATAAAATTATGATTTATAAAAAAAAATTCCATCATGTTAAAGGTCGGTGGAAATTCTGAACGAAATGAAGAGGTAGGGGCGGTAGGGGTGGTAGGGGGCAAGATCTTTCTCTTCAGCTATATATGTATTCCGGTCGGCCTTTCGTCTTTCATTCCTGATAAAAATAATGCAACAGAACAACAATGCGTTGGATACCTCAAAACATAAGATTTGTACAGATGGAAAGTTTGCCTTTTAAAATACTTCGAAAACGCTGCTAGAATCCTGAGTAAAGCAAGGTTTTACGAAAAATATCGGTCCTTATGTATAAAATTCAAAACATCGGATAAATTTTAGTGCAATGTGTGGAATAGTTATTTTACTGACAGGACAGTGGGATTCTAGCAGCTCTTTTTAGGCAAAATACATGTTTTTCGACTCTATTATTTACTGAAAGAAATGATTAAACTCCGGGGTATTGTTGTTCTGTTAGTTTTTTCATTAAGAAACATTAATAGAGGTCATGTGATGCCGTGATGGTGGTGCACGTCTTTGTGTTACTCTCTTTTATCTTTATGCAATAGTTAATAATAGTTCATTCGCGGTTTTGATAAACTATCTAACTTAATTTTCTTTTAAAAAGTTCCCGAAATGATTTATATGCTTCCTTAACATATCTGCAGAATCGGCCAGAATGTCAAAATGCACAACTCATGTATTTATATATATTCGGCGGTAGAATGATTGAAAAAAAATTCAGGTGGTTGTGTTCTGATTCATTTCTTTGCAGTTAAAAATCAATACTCATGAAACATATTATTTTTTAGGCATCTTTATAATCTTTGCTAGGACTTTATCAAGGGATGATATTAAGAGAACGAGACTTTATGTAAAGGAAATTTCTCTCTCATTCCGACAAAGTCGTTTTAGCCTCTGAGTGTTTGGATATTCCATATAGTGTGTTATGCATAAAAAACAATATAAAGGAGAAAAAACAGTTAACATTTTGGGAAATTTCTGCTTTTTCACATTAATAAATCATTATCATTATTGGATGACAAGAGCTCATGAAGAAAGATTTTTTTTTCTCTAGACTCTCTAGGTAGGAAGTGAATGCCAATTTTTTAGATTCTGATTGTAAAATTTATTAATTTTTTAAGATATATTGCTTACCTTGGATGTTTTCGTTTTGATAAATATTAAAATCCAAAGAAAACCATACAACTTTTTAAGTTCCATCCTATTGAAATCGCAGTGGCTCTTCACAATATTTTGTTCACACCTTGAACTATTTTTATCTCTCCGCAGTTTAATTGTCTCACACGGGTGCATTTTAATGCTTACCTTGGAGGTACTATTTTTATCTTTCCGCACGTTTGTCTCACACGGGTGCATTTTAAATTTTCTCGCGTAACACGCGTATTACCAATTTAACCATACCTGGCTGTCAACACAGAAAAAAAAGCTAGTACCTCAGAATATTCTTCCAAACCATAGGAGTGATCTTGAATCACGAAACAAAATAAGCAGACCCTTATCATGCTAATCATATTTTTGAATGTCCAGTTTGAAAATTTTCGACAAGTAACACTGACTCAGATATTCACAAAATTTAATAAGATTAAACGTGTTCTTTCCAGAATCGAAATCCTTTATTTTATCTTTATAACAACGGCTGTACTAAATCATACATTCTTTTGTTCAAGTAACTGAGCTTAAAGGTCGATAGAAAATGTCCGATAAAGTTTGACTCTGTCGGAAGCATTGAACAACGAATAGCGGTTTCTTCTGAAATAGAAGTTCTTTAAAGAAAGAAAAAGTATGTCCAATACACATAATCCTTATGAAATGAGTCCATCGTTCCTGTAGCTGTAGATTGTGTTCTGAAAATTGATCCATATCAGTACAATTTTAAGTCAATCCTCATCCTAGACTGGCCTGCCTGTCTGATATTCGATATTTTCCTGCGTAGGGTAAAGACAGGCAATACCAGTCTATCCTCACCCACAAGCAATTGCACTAAACTGCGTAATATTTAACTTTGCGTTGGGGTCTGGTATCAAGACGACTCGACCCTATGTATATTTAAATGTCTGAAGTCCCAGTCATAACTTGTGTATTAAAATAATGGAAAATGCAGACGATGTCAATAAATAGTAGACATGCAGGAGTTTTTCTATTTGTTAACTCTAAGATTACAATATCCACTAGTCCATCCACTAGTCCATGTTACTTTTCGGGTTTCCTTATTTGTCATAATTTTAAAAAAAATAGACAAAGACTATCCTCCGCAGAATGATCTTTAAAAAGGAAGATAGAGTCAGTTTTTCCTGAAAACAATTTTTTTTTCTTCAAAAATGTGACCCCAGACGGCCACTTACCTCCTAGATATCAATGTAATATTTATAATTATCATAAAGTCTATTTATATTCCCTATATAATCTATACAAGCGCAAGCAGTTCATAACAATACATATTCACTGGATTGGAGGTCTTTTCACCGGAGGGTCATTGTGCATGCAGCGGAATTGTGACGTCACAATCAGCACCTCAAACAACGTTGTAAACAATAGTGCCAACGGCCGCAGCGGGGCACGTATCGGAGCAGGAAAATTATTATACAAACCTATTGCATGATTATTTTTTATCATTTGGACGTCCTGCACGTAGTGAAACTCGTGAAGAAAAACACGGAAGTGACAAATTGTTATCTGGACATTTTTTTTTCAACGACGGAAGTTCGTTAATGAAAAGGGTGTTGTCATTCAACCTTTAATGTCTTATTTATTCAAATTCGGACTATATGATAAAACAATCATGGACTCGTTTGATGTTGAATGTGGCTTGTTATTCACCAGAAAAATATCCGTATTGAACTCGGCTTCGCCTCTGTCAATATGAATATTTTTCTATTGAATAACAAACCATATTCAACACCAGAAGAGACAATTATTGTATTATAGTTATAATAAACATAAGTAAAAAGTTTTCTTTTTTCTTAAGAAATAAGGTATCATTTTTTTTTAGTTTTATTGGGATGAAAAACGGGTTGGTCACGTGATCAAATCTCATAAAGCCCGAAGGGCTTTATGGAAGATTTGATAATGTTCCAACCCTTTTTACATCCCAATAAAACTCATAAAATGATACCTTATTAATTATATTTACATTTGTGACTTATCTATTACAAATTGTAATGTATTTAAGTTTGAAATCCATAACTTTTTTTTTCCAAAACTCAAATGTATAAATTGAATGTGTTTAAAACGTCGATTGTTTATGACGTCACTATCAAATTACGTAGCTGAATTATGACTAAACAATCAATTTATGGTCACATGACGACCTTGTTTTACGGAGATGTAAAAATGTTCAAATAGTGTTATATAAGGGAAATCAGTTGCAAATGTAAATATATACATATAATAACTCTTGTTTTCCATAAAGATTTTTAAAAAAATATTACAAAGTATTTTTCAACTTTTATTTCACACATGTGCATGTCCTATTTCTTTGAAACCCAGTCCTCGTACAAATGTATGACGACAGGCATAAGCAAATTTTGTATCATTGTTGCAGTGATTTTCCTTTGAAGACCACTGTGTTCTTATTTTTGATATATCATTCTAAATGTGATCTAACAACAATTCTCTATCAAGAAAGGTCGCCCGCGTGGAGCAATGGTTAGAGCGTCAGCTCTAGAGTAGCGAAGTAAGGAGTCAATCCTTACGTCGCGGGTTCGAATCCCACTGTGCGACGTGGAGACCGGTCCTTCGGATGAGACCGTAAAAACCGAGGTCCCGTGTCGCAGAAGGTGCTGGCACTAAAAAGATCCCTCCCTGCTCAATGGCCCTAAGTGCCGAGTATAGGAAAAAATTCTCGAGAGGGACGTTTAACCATATACAATCAAGCAATCTATCAAGAAAGAGCTCCCTAAGGTGATTATGAAACAATTCTTATAAATGACCCATGACCTTTCACCGAAAAAAGTTGTTTGTACTCCATCAAAGTTTGATTATGGGGGCAACTATTGGTTATTACCGAAGAAGGTTCTTTATTCCCGAAAGTATTTATTTTTGCAACATAAATGACATAATCTTAGAGATCTATCAGTATTAGTCCATCTACCAGATTCGACTGGAATTTTGTGGTTACAAGTTATAAATTTTGTTAATACAATTCTTGGGTCTTTTGGGAATTTACTTATATACATTTCTTGTCCAAAATTGTTTTTGAAAATCCTGTAATTAAAATATTTGGATGAATTTGCTATGTTCATATGCCAGTCTTGTAAAAATTGATTTAATTAATAACGTTTTTTTCACAAAAGATTTTAACCATGTTATAAATGTACTAATGAAATTTTAATTCATCCACACATTAAGACAGACCACAGGAATTCAAGATATCCCTTATACATTTTAACCATGGGTGCACCAATGATCCTTCAGAAAAGTGTTTATAAAAAGAAAACATTATGTATATATGTCAGCTTACTTTCATGTGGCATCAAAAGTTTAGCCCAGTAAGTAATCATTGGTACCTTTATACGTATTATTAAAGGATATCGCCGAGTTTCTCCATACACCATGCAATTTGGGGTACTGGACTTAACATGCAAAATATTTCAAAAATTTGAACTATGCCTTTTCTAAAACATGTTTTCGTAGCCCTAAACTTCACATCCGTGCAACAAAATCGGGCTTATAAATCTGTCAAGAGGATCAATCTCTGTCTGACAATCTACTGGCAAGTTAAAATATCTTTCAAGTACTTCATAATTGATTTTGAAGCTTGTTTAGTTAGGTGTGTTTTGGCACTTAGGAAAAAACCACTACGGGACATGATAACACCTACAGTTAGTATTTAAATTATTTCAAAATTTCAATTGGTTCTTCTCTGTACAAAAATATTTTTTTTTGGGGGGGGGGGGGGGGGGGGGG
>PRKT01001087.1:0-11827 GCA_003671525.1 Saccostrea glomerata
GAGATCAGGTTTTGTTATAAATACTGAGAAGTCAGTACTTGAGCCTACTCAGAGTATGGTGTGGTTAGGGTTTTTGTGGAATTTGAAAAGCGGGACGCTAGAAGTTCCTTTGGAAAAAATTAGTAATATTAAATCTTTATTAAAAGAACTTTTAGAGAATAAAAACAATATTTCGGCGAGAAAATTATCTTCTATTGTGGGAAAAATTATCGCATTAAAACCATCTTTGGGAAATATATGTCAGTTAATGACTAGACATCTCAGTATTACAATTTGTTCTAAAACTGGCTGGGATGAAATTTTGTATATAGACAATGGGAATATTCAAGAGTTAGAGTTTTGGCATTACAATATATCAGTAAGCTCCCTTGCAAATATTTTACATGTATTGATAAGAAACCAGAGAAAATTATTTTTTCAGATGCAAGTT
Source organism: Saccostrea glomerata (assembly GCA_003671525.1). NCBI lineage: Eukaryota > Metazoa > Mollusca > Bivalvia > Ostreida > Ostreidae > Saccostrea > Saccostrea glomerata. Next base: position 431 of record PRKT01001087.1, read on the forward strand.
CTCATGCAGGCGCAGGGTTTACATGTGAAAGAAATAAGAAAATAGTTCATTACATGTGGGATCAGTGTGAAAAAAGGAAAAGTTCAACTTGGAGAGAATTAAAGTCAGTACAAATAATTTTATCAAGTCTGGCAGATGTGTCGAGTGGAAGGTTTGTGAATATTTACAGATAATCAAAATGTCGTGCGCATCGCATGTAAAGGTAGTATGGTTGACGAGCTGCATCAGCTGGCATTGAGTATATTTGGTGTCTGTGTGCAGTACAGTATTTTACTTGAAGTACAGTGGATACCAAGAGAATTCAACATGGATGCAGATAGTTACAGTCGCATATTTGACAGTGATGATTGGGGTGTGTCTGATCACATTTTCCGATATTTTGATAGAATATGGGGTCCTTTTACAATTGATCTTTTTGCAAATTGTAAGAATAACAAAGTTGAAAGGTTTTATTCAAAATATTGGAATCCAGGCACTACAGGAGTTGATGCTTTCGCTTATGATTGGTCAGGTGAAAATTGTTGGATAGTACCTCCTCCTTTCCTTATAGGCAAAGTGATAAAACATTTGCGTTTGTGTAATGCATATGGAACTTTAATCATTCCTAAATGGTTGTCTTCTTTATTTTGGCCAATGATATGGGATAAAAGTACAACATCTTACAAATCTTATATAAAAGAATATGTTGAATATAAGAACCCAAGAAAATTTTTTATGTCAGGATCAGACAAGTCGAGTATATTTGCTCAAGATATGTTTTTGAGCAACGTTTTGGTTGTTAGAATTGATTTCAGAAAAATATAATAATAGCAGTTTAAATATGTAAGTGAGTGTGTTGTTATATTTTTGCTGTTTATTCACAGATTTTTAATGATACTTGGGCGGAAATTAAAGACATGTCAACGAAAGAGCAGTTTAAATCGGCAGATTCCTCAATATTCCACATCATGAAAAGTGCAAAAAGTAAAAACACAGTCAAGCAGTATGAAACGTATTTCAAGAAATTTACGCAGTGGTGTATTTCCAAAGATGTCGAAAGTTTTCTCGCAAAATCTAGTGTGATTGCCATTTTCTTAAGTGGATTAATTCAACAAGGAGTCTCTGAAGCAGTTCTGTGTTCATTTTTCTATAGTATAAAGTGGTATCATGATCTTCATTGTGCGTTTTCTAATCCCTGTGACGACAGTGTTATTCATAGTTTAATGGAGGGGGAAAACGAATTTTATCAAAGCCCATAAAGAAGAAGGAGCCAATTTCGCCAGATGTGTTAGAGAAGATTATAAATGTATATGGGGAACGGGAGCAAAATTGTGATTTACGAAGTGTAAGAACAGTGGCTATGTTGTTGTTGAGTTTCGCAGGTTTTTTGCGATTTAGTGAATTATCTAATATTAAAGTGAAAAATATAATTTTCAAGAATTTATACATGAATGTTTGCATCGAATCCAGCAAAACTGACGTATACAGGCGTGGTAACGAAGTGACATTGGCAGAGGCAGGAGGGAAGCTGTGTCCTGTATCTTGGATTAAGCATTATTTAAATCTAGCCGAAATTCAGGATAAACCAGAGGAATATGTATTCAGAGCAATTAGATTTTACAAGTCATGTGGAAAATATATGTTGTGCGGTATTAACAAACCGATTTCATATACAAGAGCCCGAGAGTTATTGTTAGAAGCTTTGGAAAAAGTGGGAATAGATTCAAAAGGTTTTGGTTTGCACAGTCTGCGAAGTGGAGGGGCAACGACTGCAGCCGAGAAAAATGTGTCGGAGCGTCTGATCAAAATACATGGACGTTGGAAATCTGACTATTCCAGAGACAATTATATTAAGGATTGTATAGATAACAAATTGAAAGTGTCTAATAGTCTTTTCGTGTAAATATAAATGAATATATATCAATAAATATATATGCATATACAGTGTGTGTGTGTGTAGACAGGTATTATTATTTTTTACAATTTTCTCTTTGATTGTTCTACGTTCTGACGAGCAGCATTCCATACATATGAGTTGATTATTCTTTCAATACAGAATAAAGAGTATAATTAATTTATATTCGGACGAACGAAGTGAGGGAGAATATAATTATTATTATTGTCGGTATGGGTATTTCCTGTGTGAACAGAGTGGTGGATCTGTGTGGTTTTTATGTCACGTGACATGGTCATATAAATAGCAGGTGCGTGCTTTAAAAGTTATTCTACCAATTGTACAGAACGTTGTAAGGAATGGAAACCAGTAAATTAGGCACACACACACATATATGTATGTATATATAAATATTATTTAATGATTAAAAATAATGGGTGTTGAAATAAATACAAATGTGTTAAATTTGTAATAAACGTTCTGACGAGCAGCATTCCATACATATGAGTTGATTATTCTTTCAATACAGAATAAAGAGTATAATTAATTTATATTCGGACGAACGAAGTGAGGGAGAATATAAAGCTTGTCATTTTGAACAACTTTGCCTCTTTGACGTATTACAAATTCTCAATACGTTTTGAGATATAAAGAAAAAACTGTTGGCCCCTCTAGGCCCTTAAATTTAGGGGCCAGCCCTTTTTTCGAGATATCATTTGAAAGATCTTTAAATTATGCACTTCTTTTGTTCTATACGTTTTCACAAAATATTTTCAGGTAAAAAGATATCGAAGAAAAGGTGTGAGAAATTTTGAAATTTGTGATAGGTCTATTTTCGGGCCATAGCGAGCGCCGACGAGCGACACTTCCGGTAAATTTGATATACCTAATGCACCTCTCCAGACATAGCTCTACCTAGCCTCAAGGTTTGAAGTTTCTATCTAGAGCCGTTTTTCGGAAAACAGAAAAAAACGCATAAGGCTATTTTTGGGCGTTATTTCGCATTTTTGTTATAAATAAAATCTACTTCCGGTAAAACCAGACGGAAGACCTACTCGTTGCTTTGCAACGAGCTTTGCTCTAGTTATTATTTTTTTTTCTTACCGATTTTGTGCACGCGATTTCTCGAAAACGGCTCAACAAAATCTTATGAAACTTTCAGGACGTATGGAACATCACTTGAAGTTTGACTGGAAGTGCATCTGTTACTTTCTTTAAAAAAAAAAAAAAGTAATGAAGTTCAAAAATGGTTTAATCCTCCAAATCTATATTAATTAATGCAATATTAAGCCATTTTTGGCTACTTCCGGTTTGACCGGAAGTGACGTCGACAGACGGAAAATTAAGATTTAAGCTTCCAGTGACATATGTTACCCAAAAACCTGTCAAAAACGGCAAAAATATGCAATTTTTGACTACTTCCGGTTTGACCGGAAGTGACGCAGCCGGACGTATTTTGACGACGCCATTACATAGAGCTTGATATTTTGAATAACTTTGCTTCTTTGACGTATTACAAATTCTCAACACTTTTTGAGATATAAAGGAAAAAAGTTCAGCCCCTTTTAGCCCTTAATTATAAGGGCCAGCCCCTTATCGTTGATATCTATCGAAAGATCGTGACATTCTTCACAACTTTTGTTCTATATGTCTTTACAAAATATTAACGTGTAAAAAGATATTGCCAAAAATGTGTGGAAAATTTCTAAATTCCCGATAGACCTTTTTTCGAGCCATAGCGAGCGCCGACGTGCTGCACTTCCGGAGAATAAGAAAGATGTGTGTCACATCAGCACATGTTGCTCTATCATCGCTGAAAATCTTACGTTTCTATCTAAAAGCACTTTTGAGAAAAATGCTGGACAATGTGACCCTCTGAAAATCACTAAATCGCGGAAATCTCGAAACCGGAAGTGACGTCATAAAAATAAAAAATTATATATCAGGTTTGATTGATGTTCTATCAGTCCTGAAAGTTTCATGAAAATTGATCGAGCCGTTTCCGAGAAATCGCGTGTACAAAATCGGTAAGAAAAAAAACAATAATAAAAATAACTAGAGCAAAGCTCGTTGCAAAGCAACGAGGAGGTCTTCCGTCCTGTTTGACCGGAAGTAGCTTTCATTTTTAACAAAAATGAGAAGTAACGCCAAAATTGCTTTGAATCCTCTAAAACTATAATAATTAATGCAAAAATAAGATATTTTTGCTACTTCCGGTTTTACCGGAAGTGACGACGACGGACGGAAAATTAATTATTATGCTCCCAGAAACATATGTTATTCAAAAACTTGTCAAGAACGGCAAAAATACGCGTTTTCCGACTACTTCCTGTTTGGCCGGAAGTGACGATGATGGACGTATTTTGACGACTCCAGTAGATTCAGCTTGACATTTTGAACAACTTTGCTTCTTTGGCCTATAACAAATTCTCAATACTTTTTATGCTATAAAGAAAACAATTTCGGCCCCTCTAGGCCCTTAATTTTAGGGGCCAGCCCTTTTTTCGACATATCATGTAAAAGATCTTGAAATTCTACACTTCTTTTGTTCTATATATCTTAACAAAATATTTCCAGGTAAAATGATATTGTAGAAAAGTTGTTAAAAATTGTGAAATTCGCAATAGGCCTATTTTCGGGCTATAGCTAGCGCCGACGTGCGGCACTTCCGATAAAAATGAAATACCTTATACATATCTATAGACTATAAATATCTATAAATTTTCCTTTAAAGGGAAATAACTCAAAACCGGAAGTGACTTTTTGAAATTTTAGATAGCATTCTGATAGAGTTTAGTAACATCTATTAACTCTGAAAATTTGAGCAAAATCCATTGAGAAATGAGTGAAATATGAGGCCGCAAAGTTGGCGTCTAGGAAAAGGAAAAAAAAAGAATAATAAGAATAATCTTAATCATCAGAATCAGTAGAAGGTCTTCCGTTGGAAACGGAAGACCTTAATGATCTTACTCGAGTAATCGACAAACACATTCTAATGAAAAAAAGAAAAATACTGGGAAAACCAGCTCCCTTCATGAATAAGAGGTTGAGAGGTGCAATTTTTAAGGAACGACAACTGCATAATTTATATTCCACTAACAAATCTAAGCAAAATTGGGAAAATTTTAGAAAACAAAGAAATTATGTAACAAAAGTTAAGCGTCAGTCTGTCAACCAATACTTCATTGAACAGTGTGTAGGTGGACCAAAAAGTAAAGGTTTTTGGAAAACTATTAAACCATTTTTGACCAACAAAGGTACAAATATCAGAAAAAATATTATTCTCTCAGAATACGAAAGTCTGGCGACCGTTTCACTAAGAAATTGCAAATCGTAAACGTAAGATAACGTTTGCGATTGCTAGAAGTGCACGTAAATGAGCTTTTCACAAAACATATCGTAAACGTAGCACTTACGACTGGCGAGTTACGACCACCTTATTGGAACTCTTCTGACAAAGGAGGTGTATTTGTGTTTGTTTGAGAGTGAGAGAAGAGGAGAGAGAAAGAAAGAAATCTATATCATCGCGAAATTAAAAAAAAAGTATCTTTTGTCTTAGTCTTCAAAAATAGAGAGAGAGAGAGAGAGAGAGAGAGAGAGAGAGAGAGAGAGAGAGAGAGAATGGAAAATAGATCACTAAAATGATCTAAAAGTAAACTCCACAATGTATAATGGTTTTTTTTTACTTAACTCAAAAAGTTATTTTACTCCGTGCTAAAAATTATGACACACTCGTGTAGAAACAAAACATATTAGAAAAGTTTTTCCCCGACTGTAGTATATACGTATTGATGTTTTCGTTTCATGTTTCTGTTAGAAATTACAATTAATTGATGCATGTGATACAATTCGGCATGTTTATTTATTTTAAATTTTGTTAAAACTCACACACATGTTTTGAAAAGTATTGGAGTTTTAGATCAGTATAAATAAGTAAGCAAAGATGTTAGCAAACTATTAATTGCAATATCTAGTTCAAATCTTAAACATCGGGAAAATAATACAGGAAAAAATATTTTACTGTTACAATTTAATGCAAGTTAATCTTATAAAACAAATTTATTCAATCTAAATCTCTATATTGATTCAAATTGTCTATAACAAACGCTGATCCAAAAACCGACCAGACCCTCTTTGTATACCTTGTATAGTAGTTTGTATATATTGGAGCTATGCCCATATTAATGGTTTAAAAAAAAGGGGGCAAGTTCCCCAAATTTTACATGAGAAGCAAAATGAAATTAAACAAAATTTAACTGCCCCCCCCCCCAAAATGTACGGGGTAACTTCTAAGAGTAATCTGACAAGTAAAGGAAAATTATAAAATGTTCAAATCCTAGAATTTGCCGGTGCCCGACCTTACAGCGACAAAAAGTAAGAAGGGAGAAGGATCTGAACAACATAGCCTACACGTATATGTATCTGAAGAAAGATCTAATACATATGTAGCATAATTTAAGCCAAAAAGTGGACACCCTCCGTGTTCCACGTGCCTCTGTTTACATTTACATGTATGTAATTTAGTTTTCATAAGTTAGAAAGGTTAGTTTGATTTTATTTTGACTGACCCAGTAAATAACTAAATTTTCATTTTTAAGAAATTCGGTTATTTTCACAAATTCACGTACACTGTGTGCATTTTCCAGCAATTAATTTATTTAGAAAAGAAAAATAAGAATCAGTGAGGAAAAGAGTTAAAATTCTTAGTTTAATTATTATTTTATTTTATTTCTGTGTCACTATTCATTTTTATAGCGAGCTCAATAGACTAACGTGTACGAACAGAGGAAAAAATTCAGGTTGAAATCTGCACATTGTTCCAAGAAATTTTTATGAGTCCACGTGAAAACATTCTTTATTCCCAATAATCCATGGTGGCTTAAACATAGCAACAACTTACTTGAGAAAATTTACAAAGAACGATTTAATGCAATCTCCATGCCACAAAACTATCGTTTGTGTTCTAAGTGTGATATAATGAAATCTAATTCTATATGTATTTATTCGTTTTTATTTATTTTCATATCGTTTTGAGAAATAAAATCTTAAAATTTGATTAACTAAAAGTTCTATTGCGCACCTGGATTGAGTTACCTGAGTAAAGTTTTATTCTATGATTTCATTGGTTCTCTCATTTGATTGGTTATTTCCTATTTTATCATCCAATAATATATTTTCATTATAAGTATAAATTTACCGCGCTTTACCTGTGGCATGGAGATTGCATTAAATCGTTGTTTGTAATTTTTTCAAATAAGTTGTTGCTATATGTTTTAGCCACCATGTTGCTATGCACCGCAAAGGATTATTGGGAGTTTGGAATTTTTTCACGCGGTGAGATAAAAATTTCTTGGAACAATGTGCAGATTTCAACCTGAATTTCCTCCGTTGGTACACGTTAGTCTATTGAGCTCGCTACGCGAGCGGCGCTTTGCGCTGCCTCGCTGCGCTCGCTATTACTTCTTTTAACCAGTTGAAATCCAACATAAATATTTGGTACGGAAATTGTTGTAATTGCTGTGCCTGTCACTAATTTTATTTTTAGAAACTAGTAAACAGGGTTTAAGTTATTTTCCGTTTGTCAGTTTTAATGTGGTGAATACTATGGCATTGTAAAGCACCACGGAGGAATAGTGATATTTTAGTAGTGTGATGTAATTTTTTAAAACTGTTCTTGTTTATTATTTATGATTGTTGTATTTTATGTAACATTATTATATAGTCGGAAAATAGCTCTTCAGAGCTAATGTTCTTTGTTGATGTACCCGACTTTGAATAAATATTATCTTATATCTTTTTTTTTTTCTTCTGCTTCCTAGACTCCAACCGGTCACGGTAGCCTAGTGGTAGAGCGTTCGCTTCGTGATCGGGAGGCCCGGGTTCGATTCTCGATCGCGGCGCCGCGTCATACCTACGTAAACATAGGTAATGACTGTTCCTTCGCCAAGCGCTCGGCACTAGAAGTGAAAGTCACGGGTCTTTCGGATATGACCTTAAAAACGTAGGTCCCGTGTCACGGTAGGCGTTGGCACGATAAAGAACCCTCACTGCTCAATGGCCCTGAGTGCCGAGTATAGGTCTAAATTTGAAGCCCTTCACCGGCATCGGTGACGTCTCCATATGAGTGAAAAATTCTCCAGAGGGACGTTAAACAATACACAATCAATCAATCAATCAATCAATCCTAGACTCCAACTTTGAGGCCTCATAACTCACCCATTTCTCAGTAGACTTTGCTCAGATTTACAGAGTTTATCGAGTAAATGAAACTCTATTAGAAAGCTGTCTAGTACATGTATTTCAAAAATTCTCTTCTGCTTTTGAGTTATTCCCCTTTAAACGAAAATTTATAGGCTTTCGGTTCCAGACAAAGGCTCAGAAACGGCAAAAGCTGGAACAGAAATTCTTCTGATTTTAGACAATAGAAGGATTGAAGTTGCACATCTGTTTTTGTTTTCCGATTTCTTTATTCAAAATGGCGCTATATAGGGGTAAAAATTAGAACGCCTTAAAGAGCGAAAATTTACAAATATTTTGCTTTTTATCTCCTTAACTAAAAATAGTTTGTTAAATCATATAGATCAAAATTTGTGCACAATAACAAGCTCTTTCAAATAATCTCAGAAAAAGGGCTGGCACCTTAATTAAGAGATCTAGAGGGGCCGAAGCTTTTTTTCCAAATATCTCAAAAAGTATTAAAAATTTGTCATACATCAAAGAAGCAAAGTTATTCAAAATCTTTAGTAGAAACTGTTGAGATAATCAAAATACGTTGTGACGTCACTTCCGGCCAACCCGAAAGTAGTCAGAAAATGCATATCTTTGCTGTTCTTGACACGTTTTTGGGAAATATTTGTCACTGGAAGCATAACTAGTTTGCCATCCGTCCACGTCCATTCCGGTCGAACAGGAAGTAGGAAAAATTGCTTACTTTTGCAATTATCAACATAGATTTTGAAAGAACTATATGCGGTATTAACCAACATTTGCCCCCCAAAATCAAACTTTGATGGAGTAATATTTAATTAAGTCCTTAAACAGGGGAGTATATGCTGACTTCAAAGCACTGAATAATTTCATAAGTAATGACGTCATATGTACGTAATGACGTCACAAATATGACGTAATTTCAGTTTTTTATGAATTTTGCAGAAAAATGTACATATTTCGTCGATATTTTAAATAAAAGTCACCGAGCGCATGTGTGTTCAAGATAAATATTTTGATATAATGTGTAGAATGATAATATCAATGAAATATGTCAATATTGTTCCTGAACACACATGCGCTCTATAACTTTTAAAGCTTAAATTGTTGAAATTTTGTCCATTTTGTCCTCTTTCTGAAAAAGAATATAAAATCGGACTAGTTTGTGACGTCATAAAAACAGAAATTGTGAATACACTGCTCTGGAACTATAATATTTTCTGTTAACTTATATTTCTCGTACAATTTATTGAATTCAGCACATTTCAGGAAGTTTTCAAAATTTGACTTTTGTGGGGGCAAACATATGCAATATACTGCATATAGTTCTTTAAATCATTAGAGAGGTCATTTTTAATTATATTTATACAGAAGTAACCTTGGATATTGTTAATTAAAAATGGTTATGTTGTTCTTTGGAAGAAGATTCTTAAATATGTTTTATGTAAGATGTATGATCGGGTTCTTAAAATTGATAAATATGTTCTCTTTTTACTCTGTCCGGGTAGATGGTTTTTATGCTTGAATATTTTCCCCGAGATCTCCTAATTAAATTAAATAATGTATCGTCAAGTTTATCATAACTTTCAATATATTCTATCCTTTCTAAAATATATAGAGAAATAGATATCCAATTTCAGAATCTACTGAATCAATAACTTAAGGGATAAATATATAATATTTACTTAATGAGGATTTTTAAACTGACTGGATGAATTTTTTTTCCAGATGCTGTCAATATCCATCCTGAAAGATTTATGGCATACATGAAAAATGGGAAGACAACAGTTCGTCATGCACGAGGGATCGTGGTTGGATGCGCTGGAGCAGGAAAGACGACACTTCTTTACAGACTAATGGGGAAAAGTCTCAATGAAATCAAAGAAATAAAATCAACTAGGGGGCTCCATGTCTACGAACACATATTTTTTGTTAGAAATGCAGATTTGTCAGGTACAATTATATTTCTCTTATTGTTAGTATGAAAAACGTCAGTCAGCATTTGACTAAATGGTAATTTGTCTTTGCTGACAAGGACATTGTATCAACCATAGAACGAAATGATGACTTTAAAAGAGACTGCTGATATTCGTATATAGAAATTATATAAAAATAATAATAATCGAGTAATACACTGAGGATTCAATTTATTTCAAGGTACAGAAGATAATTTTAGTATAGATTCGTGAAATTTTGATGATCTACAGTAGTCCTTGCATGCTGATTGGCGTTTTTGTGTTATGATAATGAAAAAAAAAAAACTATTAAATAATACTCTTCAGAACCACATTTTGAAAGAGATAAATTTTAAAGAGTCTTTTAAATACTCGGGTGCCAAACAATGAAGTTTTCTGCTCAGTAATATATGAGTTGCGTCAAGCGAAAAGGGACCTTCGTGACCAAATTTTCGAAAATCGGTTTTTCGCCGTTTCTAAAAGAGCTAGTTTTTCTGAATATTTTGATACCAAATATTTAATAAAATACCTTCTAATTTCTAATTAAATCTCCAAATGAAAATAATGCAATGCTAACAGGATAACGCTGTAAAACGTTGAATAACGTCAAATAACTTCAATGATAACTGGAACGTGCAACGAGACTTTTTGAATTATTTTTTTCTCTAGATGTATTTTAAAGTTTTTTAAAAATTTCTCCAAATATTAGCATTTTTATGATCGTATACATTGTAAAACATTGTAAAATAGTAATAATTTAAAGGTCGTTGAAGAAAATGTCATCTAAATGTACATGTATATTGAAATAGTAAAGTAAGTAGTTAATTTTCAAGGAGTATATTCAACGACATCATCTCACCCTTTTTTCTGCATTATCAACATAATCATGCTTTAACCCCTTCACTTCCGTACCGGTCAATTTGACCGGTTGCGCAAAAAATGAGACATGCGTGTTTTTCACACATCGCTGCTGAGCTTAATGTACAAAGAATATTATAATGTTTAGTATCAATGTTTAGGGAATTTTATGTACTTTCTTTCTGTATAAAAATCACTATTGAATTTTTTACTTGAAATAAGTATATCCATTTTTTACGTTAGCATATAGTTTTGAAAAATGACGTTTTTTTGATATGCGACATTGATATTTTGTACGATGGGTGGAATTTTTAATTCAGCGTAAAATAAATTTTGTCAAATACTGTCTAAAAGATAAGGTCCCAAGCTTCTAGAGTATGTAAATATATTTTAAATTCTTACCTTTTTGTGGTGAAAATTTATAAAATTTGATCACTTTTCCGTTTTTCAAAGGAAATTCTAACCAAGTTTAAATAAAACAAGTTTTTACTCATATTTCTGTAT
>PRKT01001087.1:29243-47988 GCA_003671525.1 Saccostrea glomerata
TGAGGAATTATCATGCCGAGTTTGTGTATGCATTTATATATCCTATATCATTTAATGTAAATACATGTGTGTTGAAGGATGGGCCAAAACTGTAAAATTTGGACAGAAATTAAGACACAAGCATAAGAACTACATTGTATTTTAGCCTGAATAGATGTGTCCCTACGGAGGCAGCTAACAGAAAGTGGGATATAATTAAGATTGAATCGTGAATTTGCTCTGTGTCACCTTTAAATAGCAGCAGAAAACTCAACTCTGCACAACCAGAAAAACTTTTCTGAAGGTGAGTACATCAATTTATTATATTTCTTGTGGAAAAATTTTTCATAAGTTTTGATGGATATTTTCGATAGCATAACAGAATTAATGTTCTTGTTATGTCATGATGGCAAAAATGAACAGAATACTATTTTTGAAAGTATATTTTGACATTTCTTATTTTTGTTGACTTGGGTATTTTCTTTTCATTTTTTTTAAATACATGCAAATACATGATGAATAGTAGGCGAGAGAAAAAAATACAACAACAATATTAGGGAAGTCAAATCGGTCAATATTTAATAATCGCTTACTCTGATTTTTTCCCAATTGAATACACAGTTACATGGTAAAATGGAGATAAACGTTTGATCTTGAACTTAGTTAAATTAAGCTCTGTTAACCCACAAAGCTGATTTAATTTATCATGTTTATCAATGTAAGACATGTACAAATAATTATCAATTCCATTGGAAATAATTTTTGGTACTAAAATTAGTTATCAAATAAAACACAAATGCACATTAAACCCATAATTACAAAAGGTTGTTTTAAATGAATCTATTTGACAAACTGCTGTGTACACACGTAAATTATATAACTAGAGAAAGAGAGGGGACGGATGTTATTGGTCATGATCGCTAGTCTTATATTATATCATTTGTTAGTTGTTTTCAGTATTCATGCACTAAACATACTACACAAGTTGACTTTCAACAGTTTTGAATCTTTCGTTTTTTCTATATAACCACTTCACTCTTGAAGTGGGTATAGTGGCATTAATTTCTATGCAGGTCAGATTTCACTGAATGAATTACCATTTGCATGTTTTAGTTATAATTGATAAGTTTTTGATAAAAATGTGTACCTTGAAATAAGAAATAATATACATCTGAGTAACCGAGTAATTTTTGTTAAATAAACATTATGAGATACATGTATTCTTAATTTTTTTTTTCAATTATACACTTTGTAGAAAATTCTGCCAAGAGACAGTTGTGGGGGAAATGGTGTAGATAATCTCCAGAAAAGAAATGAACACTGATATTGGGATGTATGTACCGATATTTTACAAGGACTTGCCATGGTAGAAGCTCTCCTGAAAAAATATTCAATTTATTGTTGACATCATGACACAGAATTAACCCTGTCATCAGCATTAGAGACTTGTGATTTGTTCTACCTGGGCCATACGTGTATTAAATGAAAACAATTCATAGAACCACAAGCACATTGTAAATCTATGTAAGGTCTTCTATGTATGTTGCATCCTTATTTAATTTGCTGTTTTGTAACAAGACTTTGTTTCATTACAAAAAGCAGTTGTGTTATTTATTGTTTTCTATTACTCATTAGTACTCATTTTTGTGTGAAATTTTATAATTATCCATTTCTTGTTCCCCAAAACCATATCTAATAAATTTTATGTATTGCAACTTTCATTTCGATTTTAGTTTGTTATACTTGACAAAAACTAGAGGTACTGTGAGCAATGAGCTCACTAAATGATACCCCTACCTCTCATATGATTATAATGGAAAAGTCCATGTTTTGCTGTGGCCGGGAAACCAAAATATGTGTCGAATCAAAAAGTAAAATAGAAGTTGTACAATCAGTCCAGTCCAATACGAAAATTCGTAATATTACGAAAAAACGAAAGATTACGAAAAAGCTTAAAATTACAAGCTATCGTAATATAAAACATATTACAATTTTTTGTAATGTAGTTAAATTACGAATATGCGTCATATAGCAGATTGTAAGAGACTATATTACGAGTTTTCGTAATCCAAGACAAATGGAAGCATTGCAAGAAACTGAACGTTTTCTCATAATATTACGAATTTTCGTATTGGACTGGACTGACAATGGCAATATGTAATAAAGATTCTGTTAAGGTTTCATTAAATTTCACTCAGAGGTATAAGAGGAGTTGCAGATAAGAGATGAGTACCCCAAAGCGTAACAGACGGACGGACATACCGATTACTGTATACCCTCCCGATGTTCAAGTGGGGGGGGGGGTATAATAAATGTTAAAAAGTTCATATTGCTATTGACGTCACTTATTCTCATGTGTCCGCTTCAAAAGGGAGACATATTGTTTATTCTTGTTCTTTGGTTTCAATACTACAGTCCATCAAAATATTTATTACCCCCCCCCCCCTTTAAAACAGATTATGCTTCAAATATGTGTCATTAAAGTTTTGCACCTGAGAACTTGCAATCATGCTTCCGCCTATCACTACTCTCAGTACTTTGATTTTTATTGTATCTATTTTCCCCAATCTTTAAAACCCTTACCATTTTTTGTTTTGTGTTTAAAAAAAAAAATCTATGGTTAAAGGGAGATAACCTATTTTTAAAAATGACAAAACCCACAATTTTTTTTTTCTTTTTATTGAGATCTAACAATAAAGTTCAATCTTTTTTTATTTATTCACATCTTGACCAGCTCACATTCTTTAAGAACCTTTTCTTCATAGCTTCTCTGGCTGCAATAGCTTCAGGTTTCTTCCAAGCTCCTATTTCCCATTCTATTCAATCTCTGGGCTCCAATTCCTTGTTTCTCTCCTCAGGTTTCAGAACACCATATTCTTCATAGTCACCTTCTTGCTTGTAAAACATACTTTCCAATTCTGGGGTACTGTGAGACATGGCAAACTTGGCAGCGATATGAAGTCTGCACATAGTCAGTCCTCCTTCTGGTTCTTTCATTTGAATGAATCCCCTGATTTGATGCAGTTCTGCTGTCCAGGGATGTCTTTCCTTTTGTATAATCAAATACTGGAAACCGAAGAAGAAATCATCTTGGTTGCTCAGAAACATGTCTATATCTTCTTCTTCTTTGGGCTCTTTAATGGTGAAAGTCCAATTAATGGCTGTCCTGTAACTTCTATCTGGAAATTTAGGATCCTTCACAGGCTCATGCAGGGGTAAATATTCATTCTTAGGTTCCGGATCCAGGGTTTTCAACTCTATTCTTTTTTTATTTGAGGAGCTTCGTGATCCCCCTCCATAGGTTCCGTCATTCTCTCTTCTAATAAGGCAAATTTATCTTTATCCATCTCCATGTCTTCTTCTAATATTCTTGGAATTCGCTTGCCAAACTGTCGTTTACTCAACCACATGCCCCCAACTGATGAGGATCGTCTTTAACACCTTGTTTTTATACCCCTCACCTTGAAAGATAAGGGCCGTGTGCAAAACATACGTTTTACCTACGTTTTTATGCTGACTACACAGGTAAATACTTGGCACCGAGTCAAGAATGTCATTATGACGTCACGCTTTCTTTCACAGTCTAGACAGTCTAGCCAGCCTAGCCAGTTCAAACTGGATTTTTTTTTTAACTGAAAACAATAACACAAGACAAAGAACACATATTTTGATTTTTTTTTTCATTCTTTATTAACAACAACAACAACAACAAACAACAACAAACAACAACAACTCATTTACAATACATTTTGATAAAAACATTGACACTTTTGTCCATGACCCGTAGGTAATTTATGATAAGTGTTTTTAAACCAATTCGCCACGTATCTGTCCCTTTGTAAAGCCGTACTCTGGTCAAAGGGGAATAGCCACTCGTCGGTTTTCTTTCTTTTCTTGTCTCTTTGATGTAAATAATACACGCAATATTGTCCACACACGTTGGTATTCCAGTCTTAATAGCGATACGGATGATAAATCCATTGTTGAGCATGACGCTGGATAAAATCTTGAATTTCTTTTTATAAGGGAGGAAATCCATAAGAATCGAAATATTCCACCACGGGATTGCTCACATACAGACACACCCAATGTTCTCCAGGTCGATCTTGAGGATCCGTATTGACCACGACAGCTTTTTCTCCAGGTCTTAATTGATCCGGTAATAAATCTACAGGATAAACAATCTGGAATGTGTTAAATAAAAAAAAAATCCAAAAGAAAAATAACAAAACATCACTAGGGACCACTTGCTTATCTGTAGAGACTGGAGCTCAGTCGGAAAGGCAAAAGAAGTGATTGTTTTGAGAGTCAATGCACGTACATTGATTTGCTGATGAACATTTTTGACAGCTCACAAATAAATTAAACAATTCATAAACAATCAAAAATTAAATTTGTTTATATATTTTTTGAAAAAATCACCAATAAACCTATAAATTGCCGATATTAAACATTTTTTTCAAGACAGTTTTAGGCGTGTCTATTTTTTAAAAAATATGTATTACGCAAATATATTTTTGTTTTATTTTATCGTATGAAACTTTTTTAAATCGGCAAACGCATCGGCGCGACGTCACGTCTTTGAAGCGCTATTATGACGTAATTACCTTTATGTCACGAAGGTCCCTTTTCGCTTGACGCAACTCATATATTTATAAATAAAAAAACACCTAACTTATATTTAGTCAGCCATCAATGTTTTTTTTCTTCAAATAATGGCAGTGATGGGGCATCAGAAGGTATATCTAATATAATCGGGCCTGCCTTTTTGCATTCTAAAAATCTTTCTATGCCAGCACCTGGGTCATTACCCCAAATTTGATAATTTAAACAATATAAAATTTACATCCAAGTCACTTTTCGGCATGACTGACTTTGGGCACCATGACTACAAACGGACATTAACTCCGCATCTCCCTTCTCTCTGATTTTTTTTTCTTCGGATGCATTTTATTTCTCTGTAGCTGGTTTATATTATTTCTTACGACTCTTCTCTTTTCAAACATCATTTGCAACCCCTTAATTGTTTGGACATTCCATATAAATTTTACAAAAATTACAAAATGAGGAAAAATTTCAAATTTTACAAAACAAGTGTGTCCTAGCACATGAGTGAATTAACACAGAAGTTTTGGTTGACAAATGCTCGCATCTAAAGAGTTTTTTCTCTGTAACACTCAGGTAAAAAAAAATCATCTTTGAGGTTGCGCATCATGGACATACCATTGCCTACAAAACTATAACCTATTTATTTTGAAAAAATCTATGAATTTAAGTTTGTTTAACACAAAAAATGATAATGCTTTTAATTGCTTAAAAATTAAGCGGTTTTAATTTTCTGGCGCTACTTCACGAACTTTTAAAATCCCCTCGAACATGAAAGATTGAAAATGGAATTTTCTGAGAGAACAAGGATTAAAACATTCGGTCAAAAACGGTGTTTATAAAATAATTTATTATTAGTTTCAATGTAGGCTGAACAGGACCAAAAACATCAAAACAAAATAGTATTTAATTGAAAACAGAAAAAAAAAGGATTTCCTCCACTCTTTTCTTTGTGCAATATTGTAGTTACCGAAGATGAGTCCTTAAAGAAGGCCTTGATCAGAATTCCTGCGTCCGAACTTAAACAGATGGAACAAAATAGCAATGATGACTCAGCAAATGATAAAATGGAGAGAGAAACTGGAAACAGTGCTAGTGTGGAAAACATCCATGCTGATACGAATAGTGGAAATGAATTAAATGCTGGGGAGAATGCTGTACTGGCGCCAAAGAAAAATGAAACAGATGAATTACAGGATGAAACAATTGATCAAGAACTAAAAGAGAATGTTGAAAGTGAATTCTTATATACCAAGGAAAATGAAAGGAATGATAAACAGCTGGTAATAGATGTAATGGAAAAGATATTGGATGCCAGAGAAAAGGAAACAAGTGTCAGTATTGTTGATTTCGCAGGACAATTTGCTTATTATGCATGTCATCAGATCTACATGAGATCGGAAGCATTTTACGTCCTGGTGCTAGACATGAGTAAAGATTTCCAAGACGTCGTAAAGCGTGAAATAGATGAATGTGAGGGTTCCATCTTCTCTACATGGTCTTACAAAGGTATGTTTCTAATCTGAAATTTACTTTCTTCTTTGGACTTTCACAGTGTATGAGATTCATTTTGCTTTACTCTCGAGACATAACATGTAAATCTTATTGTCTGCCTCTTAGTTTGTCTGTCCATCCATCTGTCTCCAAAACTCTAATGAGCGAGGAAAGTGGTTTAACATTACCAGGATTAACAGTGACAAGACCTTGCTATAATTAAACCTATGATTATGTTCTTGAAGCTTCACCAACCTTTCAAAAATTTCCTTATTGGTAGTTACTTTAAAATGAAAATAGATAGAACTTTTATATCCTAAATGTACAATTCCTTTTCCCATACACAATTCATTTTTACACAGTTACTTTTCAAATTTTTGATTTGACTTTAGCTTTTGCAGCTGGAAAGACAGGCCTTCCATATTTTCAAGAATGCATTAACTCTGCCTTAGAAAATATCACACTACTGTTTTGATCTCGGTCTTGGTATCAGCCCCAGCGGTGTGTATTGGCCAAAGCCCAGAGGGCCAGACCATCCATCTGATACCAGGGACGAGATCAAAACAGTGGTATGATGTTGTGTATATCATATATCTAAAACAAAAGCCAATGACAAACCAAATATTTAGAAATTTTTATAGTATTTTCAAGCAAGAAAGTTAGAGTTATCTTTCTTTATTTTGATGTTCCTGAAGATACTGATGGACAGTGAATTATCAATAAAGAAAGATTTGCCTGGAATGGTCATTACAAAGAATAACTTGGGTGTTTTTAAACATTTCATTTCAAAGCACACAGGAAAACAAAAATTCAAAAGGTTCCAAACTTAACGAGGATCATTACACCACTTTCTGATGATGTACTACACTAAAAATTAAACCACCATTGTTTCTATTGTTCTATTGTTTCTATTGGGACAAATTGTACAGGTACCTCTTTAATATGACTTTGACCTTTAAAACGCTTTATAAAATGATAAAACATGCAATGGGCGCACTTGTTTCAGTCTCTTATTATCTCAGTAGTGTATGTGTAGTGTTTCTTAAATTATATTTTAGCTCAGTTTTAAACATATCATTCAAGATGGTGTTATCAAACTTCACGTGTTGATACAAATTTGCACGGATGATGATCTAGGGATGAACACTACAAGACTTGCTTGGGATGCTGGATCTGACCTACATTTTCCAAATGAGTGACTAGGTTAAAGTTTTTGGAGCAGGTTAATTCCTAAGGAACTATAAGCCCTACTTAGACCAAACTTGCATGGATGATGCATCTAAGGATGGATACTACCAGACTTACTTCGGATGCTGGATCTGACCTACATTTTCCAAATGAGTGACCAGGTTAAAATTTTTAGAGCAGGTCCATTTCCTAGGAACTATAAGCCCTGCCTGAACCAAACTTGCACGGATGATGCATCTAGGGATGGACACTACCAGACTTGCTTCGGATGCTGGATCTGACCTACATTTTCATTCCTTAGTAATTATAAGCCCTGCCTGAACCAAACTTGCATGGATGATACATCTAGGGATGGACACTACCAGACTTGCTTCGGATGCTGGATCTGACCTATACTTTCATTCCCAAGTAACTATAAACCCTGCCTGAATCAAACTTGCATGGATGAAGCATCTAGGGATGGACACTACCAGACTTGCTTCGGATGCTGGATCTGACCTATATTTTTATTCCCAAGTAACTATAAGCCCTACCTGAACCAAACTTGCATGGATGATGCATCTAGGGATGGACACTACCAGACTTAATTGCTTCGGATGCTGGATCTGACCTACATTTTATTCCCTACTAACTTTAAGCCCTACCTAAACCAAACTGATCAAATTTTATTCACATATACATTTTCATGTTGTTTTACTAATATATCCCCTGCGGGGCATTCATGTCCTATGGACATATTTCTAGTTATTTAAATGAAGGAATATTTAGAATAAAGATAACGCCTTCTCACAGATGTGTTTTTCTTCTTCTTACAACTACATACAATAATATGATTTTCTGACTTGGTGACTTAGAAAGCATCGCTTCATGATGTTTTCTTACAAGATTTTAATAAGTATGATACTAAGAATTTTTTTCATATACATCTCATTGTATAAAATTAATGTGATAATAAATCGTTACTCTTTTTATTCTCTGTCTTGAAATTTCTTCATATCATGATCAGACATAAAAGTCATTTCTGAAAAAAATATGCAGTGCTTCTATCTTAAAACTATTTTCCATGTGGCTCTAATGTTATTGTTGTTTATGAAAGTAGGGCTACCCTTAAATTTGGTTGTATACCGAAGAATTCGATGTTCTCAAACGAAGTTTGATCATAAGAGTAAGCATTTAATATTTTGCTACAAAAAAGAATTTCTAACAGAACAATAATACACATTCTGATATCTAAATACTAAATAAAGTAAAAATTAATATTGTGGTGATGTTGGACTTTACGTTAAAGATTGAATGAAGACCTTCCTTGTCTCATTTTTAATTTTTACTTGGGTGATCACTGTGGTTTTCTAAACTTTAGTATCTGAGTTCATGCATATTAAACATAGAGAAATATCTTGATAGAAGTTTCAGTTTTGAGTAATTTCTTAACGCGGAATGTGTTTATTACTGAGTAAATAATAATTATTAATTGTACACAAAAATTTTGAAAAGAGTACCTTTCACTTTTTTTGGACTTCAATTTCTTATCATGAAATGAGTCTTTACCTTTTATGAACTTCATATTACAGATATATTAATTACTGTAACTTTTTATAAAAATCTGATGATATTAATTGATTCGTTAAGGCCTACGAGGGCTGTTTAATAAATAATATCCTCTGTGTGCGGAAAGAAACAAAAAACGATTCGCAGCACTGTTAAGGCTTACTACGAGAAATCAACGGAAAAAAGAAGGGCAAAAACGGGCATTGTTTTTAAAACTGAATTTATTTTTATTCAGCTGTTCTATTATCACAGAACTTAAATACTTATGGAAATAGCTTAGTATAACCTACTCTGTACTGTATGGAGTTTAATCCTATCGATGGACAGTCACGTTGTGAATGCATAGTATGTACACGGAATGTAGGTCAATAAAAAAATTCAATATCGCAAGGACATACCCTGGTTGAAATGAAAAATTCAAGCTATTAAATGTTTCTGCATATTTTGTACTTTCTGGAAAGTGCTGCTGCTTTGAATAGAATCCGCGTTTTAATAGTTAAAATTTCAAGTAAATAGGCCAATGTCGAAATATGTTTGACTTTTACCAAATAGTTTGTGTACTTATAAAGTCATGCTCTCGATTTAAAGAAAGCAGCAGCACTTTTCAAGTTAAGGAACATATCCTCTATTTATATTCAAAAAATGGTCAAGATTTATTTAGTGTATGCCCTTGCGAAAGAGCGATTTAATGAGGCACATCGATGTAAAATATACCTAACCTGAACATAAAAACACGACAGAATTATCTAAATACATTCTCTCGATAGTTAATGAATAATCGCACCAAAAAAAAAAATACACTGGTATTATAAGCCTATTAACATGTAAATAATATTCTGTTTTATAATAAAACGCATTTTTCATTGTTAAAAAAATTCCAAAATCTGCCTCTCATAGCACATGAAATACGTCATTTTTACCAAAATGACGTCATGATTGACAAGTTCATCGAGATCGGTGATTTGTTTAAAACCAGCTGCATGGGATTTAACTTGCGACTTTTGTTAATGCATTGATAAGTTTTATTTTTATTTATTATGCTATTACAGTTTAAATTTGTAAATTATTTCATTTTCGGGTAATATGAGGAATGCATAAAAGTCATATTTTTGGTGTGACGTCACAGTTAACTTTTCCTGTATAAATTAGGCCCCGCCCCCTTTTTCTAACCTAAACAGTGCTGCGTTTTCAATGATTAAGTCTTAATGATTTCACTGAAATTTTCTCTTTTAATTAAAATACAGATCCGTAACATTTTTATCCAATGTCTGTTTGTTTTTAAAACTCATTTTTAGTATGACACTTTGAAAACTGGACTATGGCAGATCCTACGATTTCTTGACCATGTTTTTACTTTCTGAAAGGTGTTTTTTTCAAGTTTGAAAAATAAAACAAGTCAAATCGTGACGGATCTGGCGAATATTGTAGGTGTGACAAAACATTAACTTTCTGTTAATCCCCTAATCTCCTTTACTCTTCAGGGCGTGCTTGTTTGGACACTGTCAAAAAGAAAAGTAATGTAGTGGATTCCTGATTCTGGTCCCTTCCTTTGATAAACCTTTTGATTTCTTTGCAAAGACTATGCTTTCTAGTCTCCTCAAGAAATTATAATGCCTCCCTGAATACAATTTTGAAGAACAAGATCACATATTTAGGGAAATGGCATATAAATCTGTGTTTGTGCTCGTGCAATACTCTGCTCTTCTCAGACCTTTGCTGTTTTGTCAAGTACACCTTAGTGTTAATTTTGTATGGAGGGTTCTAAGCAATAACTTTATTTTCATTATCTGTTTTAATTTCAGACAAACGTGGATAACTACAATTTCTGATTTTTTAAAAATAATTGTTTACATATTCTTACACGGTGTGGTTTTCACTTTTTTAAAAAAAAAAAACATACGGTGACCTTTGAGTACTAGGCTTTTTTTACTGTCGAATATTTTTTTAAAAACAAAAATGATGCCCATTTAGATGACTAATTATCATTTTTGTTCAATGAAATCCGCCTGTTCATGTGTCTATAAAACAGACATTGATTGCTGTAAATTTCACAAATTTCAGTTAATGTCTTTGAGATTCTTAAGTTTTACAGCAGCTTTAATGCTGCGTTTGATTTCATTCTAGTTTGTTGATTCTTTACTATTCATTTCTAATGCAGTTTCTCGAATAACCCCTGTTTTTCAGCTTCTTACATGTACAGTAAAACTATGTGATGAAAAGTAGTCACATAAACTGTTATAAATTCATTAAAGATTTAATAACGAGAGACGGTCAAGCTACTTGTCATATGATATCTATGTTGTATGTCATGGAGTTCAGGACATTTTTTTTTTTTATTCAACAGCCCCCGTTTATTGTAATACAAGCTTCAGATAACTAATTGATGAATATTGTTTTTAGAGTACCTATACTTCTGGCTTGAATCCATAAAAACCTTTGGTGGAACCAGTCCTAAGATACTTGCTGTGGCTACCCATGCGGAGAGCAAAACAAAGAAGGTATTAATAAAACTTATAAAACGTTTCATAATATATTCTAAAGAGTAATCATGATTTACAATATTTTATTAAAATGATCACGTGGTGACAAAATCTCTTTAGACAAGTCTATATCGTGGTACAAAAGGATGATTTTTTCATATTTATTGTATTTATAGAAATGCCGAATTCCAAATTTTAGAGAAAACAACATTAGTATAAAATAACAATAATTTAAGGTATTGCCCTACCTAGACCAAACTTGCAAAGATGATGCATCTATGGATGGACATAACCAGACTTGCTATGGATGCTGTATCTGACCTGCATTTTCCGGATGAGTGACCAGGTAACTGGTTGAATTTCTTGGAGCAGGCCGATTCCAAAGGAACTATAATCCCTGCCTGTACCGAACTTTCATGGATGATGCATATAGGGATGGATACTACCAGACTTGTTCGGATGTTGGGTCTGACCTACATTTTCATTCCCGAGTAGCAATAAGCCTTACCTGTTTCAGTTCCCAACAGCTATTTTTCTCTTCCTTTGCTATAAGTAAAAACCAGTAGAGCTTTAGTATTGACAAAGACTTCTGGTTTTTGGTAGAATACAAATTTGAAATGAGTAATCGAAACAAAATAGATATCGACCTATACGACCTTTCTCTTGTTTTCGATTAGTTTAATTATAAGATCAGAAATAACGTTTCTGTCATTGAGAAAAAGACCCTCCACAAACCATTTTTTAATTTCAATTTCAGTGGGTATATGTATCCAAGCCTCGCTTAAAAGAAACTTCGTTTTGTTATATACTTTTATTGGGTACAAAAAATAACTTTTCATAAGTTTATAAATTTTAAGACTTTAAAAAGTCTTAAACTTCATTGAGATTATGTATCTTCAATGTTTTTTTTGTTTGTGTAGCAATTGTTTATTGTTTTTAACGGATTTCTCGGTTTATCGATGTGACTGGAGGACAAGCTGTTTCCCATAGTCTCAAGTGTTTGCTTTATTTACGATTCCCATTATTTTTTTAAACAGTTATGATATTTGATAAATAACGAAAACTATATGAAAACAAAAAACAAAATGTAAATTCCATGTATGCAAAATTGTATAAAAGAAATTAGAAAAGAAAGTGTTATTATTTTTTAGCTTTTATTTATTCTTTACTAATAATTAATATGAATAATTTGAATGCAGGAAAGGAATTTTTTCTGGAAGAGTCTATGGAAATTAGTACCACCAGAAGATAAAATGTGGCTCCGTGATTGCACTGGCT
Organism: Saccostrea glomerata; assembly: GCA_003671525.1. NCBI lineage: Eukaryota > Metazoa > Mollusca > Bivalvia > Ostreida > Ostreidae > Saccostrea > Saccostrea glomerata. Next base: position 41,816 of record PRKT01001087.1, read on the forward strand.
ATCAGGAATTTGCATTAGAGCTTATTGAGATGGGTGAAGAAGACAGTCTTGATCTGCAAAGTTTGAAAAAATCAATTGCTAGCGTAGTATCACAAGGCATGGAAACAAAGATAGAAGTTCCCTCGGCATGGGCTCTTCTCGAACATCTCTTGAAAAAAACTGAAAAACCTATCTTGTCAATTAGCGATATCAACAAAGTCAATGAGGAACTTCCAAATGGATACCAATTGAAAAGTCAAGAAGAAATTCTCGATTTTCTTTCCTTTTTCCATAGACATGGTATGCTTCTCTTTTTTAAGGATCAGGAACTGAGTACGCATGCTATTCTTGACATACAGTGGTTTTCGAATGCATTTAGTAAACTTATTGCAGACGAGGACCACATCAGTATAGACTGCCAACGAATATACATTGAAGAATGGAACAATTTCAATGCCACAGGAAATCTGAAGAATTCACTTGTTGATGCTTTATGGGAAGATGAATCGTATGTTGAACATAAAACAGAACTTATGTCATATATGGAGAGACTTCGAATGTTAGTAAGCATTCAAATCACAGAGAACGAAATGTCTTGGTATGTCCCCTGCATGAACAATAAGCCTTTCACTCGTCAAGTCTTTGATGGGGAATGGGAGTACTCATCTGTTTTGAGTTTTCGATTTACATCCTTTGCCTTGTTCGTATATTACAGGCTAATTGCTTATTGCATGAGTTTCCTAAGGTGGGATGTGCAGATGGATAATGACAACAGTCCATGTCTATATCACACTGCAGCAATTTTTGAAACCAGAAATCACATTGTTCTTGTTGGTATTTTTGAAAACGACATCCAGGTTCAAGTGTTAAGAATCAAAAACCTGCAACAGAAAGAATCCTGTCTTATCGGGAAAACTGTTGAAAATGCCTTAATAGAATTGACAAATACATTTGAAAAACATACCTTCCAAAAGGGTTATAAATGTCGCAACGTTTTCTGTAGTAAAGAGGATACAACATTCATTCCAGAAAACAAACTGTCCGGGATTCAATGCAATTGCCCTGTTGGAAAAGAAAAACATGAAATAAATGAACAGTGGACATTAGCATTCTGGAAAGAGGTAAATTTGGGTTTCTTTCTGGTCTACTTAACAAACCATTAGAAAAAAAGTAATATGATATAATTAAAAATTAGGTTCATACTTACTTAAAACTTAATCCTCTTACTGCTTTGAGCATATAAGGCCTCCAGCGAAGACCTCCATTTAGAATTATATCTGAAGCAACAACTATTTAAATACCATATTAAAAACTCGTGAAAATTACCTTGAAACTGGAATGGCCATTATGTAAACAAATCCGTCTCTGCCTTATTGATGAATGAAGGATATGGAAATAACGAACAGTATTCAATCTCAACGTCCTTTAAACAAATATACAAAATAAGAGCAGAGCAAATACGGACCTCCGAAACATCAGAGATGGGATCAGGTGACATGGAGGAGTGAGCATCCCCTGCCGACCGGTCACACCCGCCGTGTGCTCGTTGTCATAATCAGGAAATAACGGAAAAAATCCGTGGTCAATTCAGTGTATAAATAATGGACTAACAATTGGTATGAAAAACGTCAGTCAGCATTTCATTCAATGATAAATTGTATTTGCTGACAAGGTCATTGTATCGACCATAGAATTTACGAAATGATGACTTTAAACGAGACTGTTGATATTCTTGTTTCATCAACTTGCTTGTCAATAATTTACCTCGTTTAAGAAATTGTTCATACGTAGAGCATGCTCTTGCGTATCGAACCCACTGAGATATAAATACTCCGTATGCAGGTGATGAAGGTATATTGCTGCATAAGTAAGGGAAGTTGACGATAGAAAAGTTAAAGTCATCACGTTTATCATATAGCTTGGTTGTTAGATTACCATTAGTGTCTTTTTCAAGTAAAATATCCAAGTATGAAGCAGAAGTGTCGGACTCTGTGATATCTTTTATCTCAAGCTCACGAGGATATATCGTGTCGACGTAGGAATGGAAATTATCATTATTCTAACGTATTTTACTGTTTAAAAACTTAACTTTGTTCTGTATTTTTTTTACAATTTTATTTTCAAGAGCTATCTATTTTACCCGAAGATTCAGAAATATCTATGAATAATGGATTTTTAATTATGAATTATGTTGTTTCAGATGGTGTCTTCTACAGGAGTTTTGGGGGACCGCAGTAGATTTGCTAAATTGGGGATGGCTATAATTGATGTATTAACAGAGACCCTTAGAGACGTTTTAGAAAAAGAGATCTCCTCTGCACATATATATGGAAAAGTGAACTCAACACAACTACCAAAAGGCGTTAAAGGTCCAAATTCTGACCAAAAGAAACTTTTGGATGCAGCAAAACAGTATGGCTACCAGAAATTTGACATCACACTCTTGTATATGCTTATCAGAAATTATTGCTCGAACATCGATAAGCCCACAAATGATTGGGGTTTAAAAATCTTACCAGCAGCATGGGAGATAACTGTTGGTGATGACGTGGAGAGGATCCGACTGATTCGAAACGAAGTGTACGGTCACGTGAGTTCAACCTCAGCCTCACAAGACGAATTTGATGAAAACTGGTCAATCATCTCTGATATCTGCAAGAGACTTGAAGTCTGTACAGGAAGAAGTTACTTGAGTAAACTAGATGACATAAAGAAGCTTTCCTTGGAAGAAAAAGAAGAAGAGGAAATTATAAAGGAAATTAAAGCCACGTGTGAGCAGAACAAAGAAATCCTTGAGAAAGTGAATTCAATAGAGTCACATATGCGTTCCATGAAAGATGGTATTCATTCAATAGAGTCAAAAATGAACGAAATGACGGCAAATGCGGCGTCTGAGAAAAGAGGTGACAATAGGTTTATTTGTTTAGTATATGTAAAAAACAATTATGTCTTGAAAGAGCATTAAGGAGGCTGGTGGGTCAACAAATTAATCCCAAATTAACCACCAGATTTAACTTATATTTTTAGATACGGTATCTTTAGCTGTCAACTATCATTTGACAAAGAAAAAATTCATACATTTTAGTATTAAAACTTTATCATTTTTGTATATCTTTATATGGAGCTCTCCTTTTAAAGGAGATTGAAATAGTCTTAAAATGGCTGCCACCCCCAGCCTCTTTAAAAAAGGAGGACAATGCACATTGACCAAGAACAATTACTGATTTTTTTAAACATTAAAAATTGTAGAAAATTGGAACACTTATGAAAATAACCAACCGTTTCTTTCAAGTATCGAGAGAGTTGTAGAATTGCAAGGAATTTAATAGAAGTGATTTATAACGAAGTTATTTATAGAAGTTTACATTTATGTTCTAATTTATCTAAGATTCCGCATAACATTCATCAATTGCATTATTTTTTTTCAAATGAACTTTATTATCCGAATGGGATTTGACAGTTTATCATTATCAAACCCTAGAGTTAATTTTTTTTTTTTTATAGATTTTATGCTTATTTGATATATAAAAAAGTTTTATTTTGTCTTGTTTTTTTCTAATTCCAGATGAAAAGCCCTGGTGGTATGGAATGTGCAACATCCTGTGAAGATATACCCAGTATCCTGGTTGCTTTAAAATTAAAAATAAGAATGCTTGACGCGCTGATTTAAAATGGATGTGATCAAACTTCTACTTCCTATGTATCTCTATATATTATATGTCAGTTGTTTGAAAATATTGTGTGCTCAGAGTAAATTTTTCTAATTGGGACACATTTAAAAATTTAGAGATGTAATGAACATTAATGAACATTATTGTTTCTTTATATTACCTGCACAGATTTCGAAGTAGAATTAGAATTTCATGTCGATTAACACGTCAGACTAAATGAAATGGATTAACAGATATCTGTAATTAATATAGAGAACATTTTGCGGGAAAAACACTTTTAATCAAAACCAACTCATAAACATTGAAACATCTTTGACACATCAACATTATATTTTTATACATCATAAACATTCCAAAAGTTCTGAGAAATGAAAGGAGATATGAAATGTAGCTTACTAGCGAGGAGGTGTAAACTGTACACATAATTTGTTATACTTTTAACCGAAAGAATATCAATATTTATATTATCGCAGAGTATAGATTTCTAGAGCAAAATTGTGTACTCCAATCTAGTTTTGATGATATATTTCTGTAGCATTTAATCATTTTTGTCTTATCATTTGTTACTAGCATGTATAAATACTTTATACCTAAATATAGTTAAATTGTTTACATTCTTTGAAATAGATTATTGTATTTAAATTTTGATATTGAACGCGAACAACTGGTTTCTAGAAGAATATTTTTAGACTGAGTAAAATTCTAAAATTATTAACAATGCGAGGAGAAGGACAGAGGGATTTTTGCTCACCTCATCCAGAAGCTCAAGCGAGCTTTTCTGATTACTTTTTTTCCGTCATCCGTATAGCTGTCCCTCCATCTGTAAATTTTTCACATTTTCAACTTCTTCTCAAGAACCACTAAGCCAATTTTAACCAAACTTATTTCAAGACATCCTTGAATTAAGGGAAATTTAAATTGTAATAATAAAACACCAAGTCCCCATTTCAAGAACCACTGGACCGGAAAAGTTGAAGGAAGGATACGAACAGTATTCAATATCAAAGTTCATAAAACAATACAAAAAAGGAGTATAATGAAATGTATGTGAAAGCATCCGGGAGTAGTGTATATTTGGAATAGTTCAAATCATGACCAAAGGGTGTAGGGCAGGCCCACAATAGGGTATCCAAGATTTACGCAGAAAAAGATATAGGTAAAAAATTAAAATCTTATTCTCGTAAACCACTGGGCCAGCAAAGCTGAAACTTATATGAAGGCATTCTGGGGTAGTGTAAATTCTAAATTATTAAAACTGTGACCCCCGGAGGTAGATCGGGAGCACAATAGGGAATCAAAGTTTTACACCGGAAAGAAACTTTAAAAATTACTAAAGAACCAATTGGACAGAAAAACTAAAACTTATGTGGAATCATCCTGGGGTAATGTAGATTTTAAAGAGTTCAAATCATAACCCCGGGGTTTGGACGGGTTCATGATAGGGAATCCAAATTTTACATTAAAGTTTATGTAAAAAATTAAAATCTTCCTCTAAAGAACAACAGGATTTAAAAAATTGAAACTTACGTGGAAGCATCCTGGGGAAGAGAAGATTCTAAATAATTCTAGTCCATGTTACTCAGATGAGCGATTTGGCCCATGAGCCTCCTGTATGTATAGAGATTTATAACCTGATTTTAGTTAAATTCAGGAGGTTGGATTAATGTTACTCTGGAAGGGGTTAATGAAATTATTATGGGAGATTTGGGTAATGTATTAATTCCAATGTCATTCGTTAAGGTAGTTTTGTATTTATTTTCTACACCACAAAATATTCCTGTTTTCTGTTTCTTTGGCTTGCTATTATATTCAAAGTATATTTCATTGTTCTCTTATTTGTTGTTTTATTTTTTGTGTTATAGTTCATAATCTTAAAAATTTTAATTGCCATGCTTTACGTATTCCGATGAATTTCTCAAACTCTGTATTTTATGTCCGATTCTTCTGTATATTACTCTTATAAAAAAAGCACTTTTTTATTTCCTACTTTATTCACAAGACGAAAGACTACCTTTAAGCAATTGCTTAATGGTGACTTAATGGTGCTTAAAGAAGTTAACTCCATTAAGCCACCATTAAGCCACCATTAAGCTGCAACTTACAGGTGCTTAATGTCCAAACTTCATTAAGCTACCATTAAGCCACCTTTAAGCCGAGCTTAATGGTGACTTAATGGTCAAACCTCATTAAACTTTTACGTTTTACGCATTTTATATCGAATCTTTGATCTAACTTTCAAAGTTATTTCAATGTCATTTACGCAAAATGTATTTTTTAGGTCACCTGAGTAAACTCAGGTGACCTATTGCTATCAGTTTTTGTCTGTCGTCGTTCGTCGTACGTCGTCCGTCGTACGTCGTTCGTAAACTTTTGAACATTTTCAGCTTCTTCTCTGCAACCACTGAACCAATTTCAACCAAATTTGGCACAAAGCATCTATTGGTGAAGGGGAACAAAAATTGTGAATTTCATGATCCCTGCCCCCCTGGGGCCTGAGGGGTGGGGCCAAAACCACTAAAATTA
>PRKT01001087.1:49241-60666 GCA_003671525.1 Saccostrea glomerata
GATTATATAGTGAAAATACATTAAATCTTTGAAAATTTTCCTCTCTGTCTCTGGGTATGAAGCAGATGAACTACCTATATAGTTATGATTCAAGCAAGGACCCTAATCTTGCAGAATTGTGAATTTCAAGGCCCCAGGGGTGGGGCTCTACTTATATACTGAAAATGAATTAATTGTTTGAAATCTGCTCCTTTGTATTTATAAAACATTTATTTATTTTTTGAAAGGCAATTTTAAGGGTGCCTTTTTAAAATTTGTGCAATGTGTGGACCTAGGGTCAGGGGTTTATTTCACAGTGTTAGGGGCACTACTGATTATTGCTGAATATTACTGAATGCATTTTTGTTCCCCTACCTTGCGTATGGGTATTCAGTACCTCTGCAAGGTGATCGTGAATAATTCATGAATTTCCTTGAATTTTTCATGAATTTTATTCATGAAATGTTCATAAAACGTTCATGAAGATCCTATGAACTTATTATTGGACATTTTCAAATCAATTAACCAAGCTAAGCAACTGCTAAGTGTATTGTTATGATGATCAATGGTGCCTCTTTTAAAATTGTGAATGCCATATAGCATCTGGCTTAAAACATGAATCAAATTCAATGACTGAAAAGTTGTTGCAGAATGCTCAGGTGACCTATAAGGCCCGTGGGCCTCTTGTTTGTGATTTATAATTTTGTCTTGATCATAATTTTTTAATAACATTTCTGTCAACATGCAAAATCTCGGGCACTGAGAATAAAGTTAGCTAACAGGGGCTTGCTCCCGGTTTATAATATATTACTTTAATTATTTACAGTATCAATAAAAAAGAAATTTTATCTTATTACCGCATATGATTTTTTCTTAAATAAATAATTATTACATACGTTGTTTTTATTATTTGTGTATTTGATTTCTGTTTTAAAAAATAATTAATTATATTATTACACGCTGGGGCCAACCCCCTGTGAAATATATTAATTTCTCACTACCGAAAATCAATCTGTTCTTAAAATTATCAGTTCTTTATTTATAAACACCAAATATAATTATGTTACTTTGAAAAAAAAAGAGATTGTATTTTTATTTCATGTGTTTAAAAAAACATATTCTGCTACATAATTCCCAGGAATATAAAGTCATGTTCCTATTAGAAAAAAAATCTGTCTTTTTTTTGAGGGGGGGGGGGGGGGGCAAGGGGGGGGGGGGGGGGGTCACAGGTATAAAAAAAAAATGTTTAGTTTTCAAAGTTTGAATAAAAAATGTTTAGTTGTCAAAGTTTGACTTTTACATCATGAATAATTTGAATTGAATTCGTTATTGTTTTTTATAATGCAGCGGTAAATATCTGTCAAAATCTAGTCGGTCTTCAATCATTGTTATTTCAAAATCGATTTTCAGAAGAACAGCCGATCAGATTAAACATGACATCCGACCACATTTAAACACATTGGGAAACGGGGTAAGATTAACAGTGTACAGTACCGACTGGTTAATCAATAGACCTTAATTAGGTATCCACCCTCCCCGGTCAACTAACAGGAAACTATACATACACAACGTACACAGATTTTGATGATCAATTATTTTGACAAAATTTAAATTTAATGCAAGCATATAACAAATTAAAAATTATGATTCGTTGTAAAATGACAATTATTTTGATACCCATTATGATGCAAAAATAATTTTAACTGAATATGATATTCGAAAAAAAAAAGTTTTTGTAAACAATAACCAGGTAACTCGTAAACGAGGATTGTCACTAGGCCTAAATCTTAGACACAAAATCCGTTAACCGCAGAATATTTTATTATTTAAAAAAAAAATTCATCTGTCTTTCCCGATGATAGATTTTTTTTGTGTTTATCTATAATTAATTTAATTTCAATTTTGATTTAATGCTTACACGCATTAATCTTCAAATAACAGAGCGAATTCATTACAATTTAAAAGCCACACTCAACGGTTTAGATTTTGATTACTTTGTATTACAATGTAATTGTATCAAGGTGTCTTTGAGAGGAAATTTTCCCTGTAGAATTTTGCTATCTTTAAGATGTTTCAAGTCATAATTCTGAAATTCTGTTGATAATAAACCTGAAATTAAACATTCCACTGAAATTAGACAAAAACTAAAAAAAAGTCTATAAACAATATTTATGATATCAATACCCCCATTTCGATATTTGACATCTACATTATAAGTGTTGCTGTATTGAAATCTAAAATAAATGTGGATGTAATGAGCCACCTTAAAACAGAAAAAAAATCCTGCTTTGATTTTGGAATGCATTATATGCAGGTAAAGTTAAAGATGAACATAAAAATTTTAAATAATGTAATGTTGAATAACGAATTCAACTTCCAACCTTTATGTCGCTCCATTTATTTACACTTTGAGGGTAGATTTCTCAGCCGTAAAAGAGTTCCAAACAGATTATAATGAATGAAAAAACTTTTTTTGTTCTATATAAAATGAAAATCAAACCACTTCTCGCAAAGATATGCATGGGTCTTCTTTCATTGTTTGTCGCTGAAAATCGGTTAACTTCCGTAATCATTTAAATTTGTTATAATTTCACGAACAAAATGCAAATTTTAAAAAGAAATAAAACTTATATGAAAGTGACAAAGGGACCTTGTAGTTTTGATTCTAGTAGCGAGTAAGCTTTTTTTAAATTTTATATAAATTAAAGGTTTAAAAGACTTTTTATTGATCTTCTAGGAGTGAAATACTTCATACTTTTGTTTAATATCCGAAAACGATCTTTGCTTTTAACTATTGCTGAGGATTTTAACTTTTATAGCCGGGAAATTAACTTCCGTTACGTTAAATGTAACTTCCGTAACTTTATATTTACCGAAATTTTAATTGAATATACCGGTAATTATATTCATGTGACGCTTCATGAATCGTATTTTTAGCGTTCTATAGTGACATTAGAAACAAAAAATGGTCAAATTCAGCGTGATTAAAATAATAATTAGACTTGTTTAAGCACTAACTTCCGTAACCTGACCTTAAAATCAATGTTGTATCAAAATCAAAATTTTTTTTCCAGTTCACTGATATGTCCTTTGCAGACTTTTGATGTTCATTCAGTTTTTTGAGACAATTATTTTTATATTTAGATGTTATATCTTGAATTGGTCGATTTATCGAAAAATAACTGTAAATCATTCTGTACTGAATAAACTGGCCTTTGAAATATACATGTAATTATTATTAAGCTGAGTATCCACGAAATGTAAATATATTACCACTGTTTCATTAAAGAATTCGTTCAGAGCAAGAGCACACTCTACTTGATTCAATTTTCTTTTATCAGAATATTAATATTTCATTAACATACACTTTGATCAGAAACGTTTGTTCAAAGATCCCTAAACCATCAAATGAAAAATGGGGCGAGGAGCCCGAAACAGGAGAAGTGACCGTGGTGATTATGTCGAGAGAAATAGGGCAATCCGAAACAGTTTGACTGCACATGTTAGGTCAGCTTGCATCCCTTAAACAGAATTTGATAACACCTGGTTTTTGATATCAGATATTTGCCAAAGATTGGAATCATTCATCGGGAAGAAGTATTTGGATAAGATTTATTATATCCAAAAACTGATCTTAAAAGAGGAAGATGAAGATGCTATTATTGAGAAAGTTAAAGAGGAATCTGATCGAGAAAAATCACAAAAGGACATGTTGTATTCCCTCTTATCAGATATGCGAGATATTAAAACGATATTGAAGCCGGAAAGTAAAGAGGTCCCAAACCATGACTACTATTCGTAAAACTTTGAAAATCTTGAAATATTGGAAGTTTAACACTCTCTTGAATTTGAAATGAATTTAACAGTACGAGGGGCATTTCAATAGTTATGGCTACTCTTTAATAAAAATTTAAACCGTTTTACGGAAATTTTTGAGTTTGATATCATTGGAAAGAAAAAAAAATACACATATTGTGACATCACATTATAATTTTTATGACGTAATAACCTCGAAAATGATTATTGTATTATTATTTTGTTATATAAGATAACCAGAAACGTTTGTTCAATTAAGATGATATCATAAAAAAGATTTTTTAAAAAGTATATGATCGTTAAAATTGGGGGGAAATAAAGTCAAGTGTGCAAGAATTAAAAACAATGTTGTAGTACGAAAGCAGAGATTCTGAATATTAAGACTATTATTCGTGACCAAGATTGTGATCAACTTGAAACTTTCTTGGAATCATAATCCCAAGACCATAATCTGAGAACAGACTTAAGTCAAAATTTTGAATTATAACTCTTGAAATAATTTTAATAACAGGTTAACATTTTTACGATATGAGTTATTGGAATAATATACATACCTGCAAATCTGTTGGAACTTATGTATTGTAATTGACCAGATATTTAAAATCAAAATTTTGACTTTAGTCTGTTCTCAGTTAATTGTCTTGAGACCAGATCTTATTGATTCTATCATTAAAGCCCGATGTTTGTCATATAAATCAAAAGTAACCAGGATCAACAGCATTAGTGGCATTTTAATTACAGAGAAAATCGTATATTTTGAAATCACAGTAAGCATGCTCTATGAATTTAGGGATTATTGTTTATTTATTTGTCAATACTACATGTAAATAGTTGAAACTTTTGATATGGCTGTTTTGTTCTGTTTCGTTTTCTTTTAATATTTGCATATAAAAGGCATACGAGATAGAATATTACCTTTTAAATAGAATATAAAAGAAACAAAAAAGGTTTCGTTCGAAAATGAAGAAAACTTTTAATGTAACAGCTGTTATACATAATTTACTGTTTTATTATGTATTTATGTACACCCATGGTAGAAATATATAAGAGATTTCTTGAATTCCTGTGGTCTGTCCTATGGTGGATGACTCAATTTTTAGATATTAGATTCATCTGCACACGTACCCAACAATGATCAATCCTTCCGAAATTTTTTTGATCGACGATGGATCTCTACCAATATACAATCGTTCAGATGGAGATAGGTGTTTATACAGACTTTGGACCATGGCTTGACAGGATGAAGTGGGCGGTACTAACTGTCAACCAGCTTTTCTCTTATTGGTCCTCTGGTATTCTGGTACAAAAAACTTACACTATATATAGATATTAAACGGTAAATACACTCACGGTTTTTAATTTGCTCGGGGTTCAGCCCCCTTGAGAATTAAAAACTCTGGGTGTATTTACCATTAACCAATTAATATCTACATAGTTTTACTAATACCTAAAGATCTTTATTTTTGTTTGCTAAAAAGGTATTGGTATGTTTTCAGTAATATGATCTCATATGATACTATTCTTCCTTACTTGACTTTGTATTTTGTATATATGTCGATATATTTGTTCTTGTGCCTCATAAACCATTGAATAGTCTAAAAGTAATAAAAAACAAACAAGTAATCATTTCTGTGACAATCGACCTGGCCATGGATTATAACAGCATTTTGCATGGCCCAGATATTTTGTAGCATAGCATGTTTCTTTCCAACAGATTTGAATTTATCCCTTGGGAAGGGTTTCCATTGAGGCTTAATTTCTGATGTAATTATTAGATATCCTCTATAGAACATGTATAATTTTGCATTGATTTTATTTAGTACATGCAATTATACATATTTCAACGTATATCATTTTCTAATATACTTTGTTTTAACTGCTTTATATTAATAATCAAATAAACATGTAAACCCTGATATTGTGTCTGATTATAAAGAGAAATATAGCTATGCATGTATAAACATGTGCATGAAGATGTACAAGCTGGAAATTCATTTCCGAAGATTTGTGTGTTTTCTTTGGTGATCGAATAGGCAAGTTATCATTTTTATGCAATTCTATATATACAAAATTTTAACACCATTAGTAAAAATGTGTCAAAATTGAACAAAATTTTCCAAATTTTGCTTACCCATTATTGCACTAAATATATACGCGGTCGAACAATGGGATTGGGCACAAGTTCTAAAAACTTAAATCGCCCTCTCCCTACATGTGATAATATAACAGGATGAATTAGATATGAACAATTTCTTAAACGAGGTAAATTATTGACAAGCAAGTTGATGAAACAAGACTATCAGCAGTCTCGTTTAAAGTCATCATTTCGTAAGTTCTATGGTCGATAAAATGACATTGTCAGCAAATACAATTAATCATTGAGTCAAATACTGACTGACGTTTTTCATACCAATTGTTAGTCCATTATTTATACACTGAATTGACGACGAATTTTTCCGTTATTTCCTGATCATGACAATGAGCACACTGCAGGTGTGACCGGTCGGCAGGGGATGCTCACTCCTCCATGGCACCTGATCCCACATCTGATGTTTCGGAGGTCCGTGTTTGCTCTGATCTGATTTTGTATATTGTTTAATGGACTTTGAGATTGTATACTATTCCTTATTGTATACTATTCCTTATTGTATACTATTCCTTATCTCCATATCCTTCCATGTGTTCAAAAGTTTGTACAAAATAGATTACAAGTACTCTCATTGTGGACATATCGTATATAAATATTACATTAGCAGTGCTTTTATGGCTTACGAAGCCATTATAGTTCCCAGTCAGGCCAATCTAATTAAAATTAGATCTTCCATCCGCTCCCCGATTTTTTTATATGTCGCAAGGAAGATCTAACGACATTCCATAAAGGGTCGCGTCAGAGCGACCTTTGCATAAACCAATCAAATTGCGACTTACGCGGATCTGTAACCGATGATATAATGTTACCGGAACAGATGTGGCATTGAAAATGCCCGAGAGGTATCAAATGTTTAACAAAAAATGGCGGCGCCCATGACACCCCGGAGGGTGTACTTGCAAAGGAATATTTGCGTTATTTGTGGTTTTTGCTTTGAAACGAGAGAGACAGACTCGTTAGGAAATGTTGAGATTAAAACGCGTTTTAATCTGAAATTGAAATTAACAGACGATCGACTGCAAAACATTGCAAAAGTCTTATGGTCTCTGGAGAACAGATACAAAACCACTTTAGCAGAACCCAGGAAAGACTTACAGTGGCGTTACGATCACCGGGTATAATTACGAAACGTTTGGCAAGTAGTCCAGCGTTAGTCCAGCCGAAGAAAATGACTAAGTTTCCAAGTGTTCAAGTTGTTGTTCCCGTTGAAATCAGGCCTTTCAGGGATATAACTTCAACATTTACAACACGAAGTTCACAAAGACAAGAAACAGAGCAACAACCAAATCTTGCTAAACCAGTAAGAAGAAGTTTATCCAAGGACTTAAACGTCTCGGCACAAATTGATTCAACCGAAATATATAGAATAGTAGAGGTAAGTAACAACATTATTAATCACCATTCAAACACTTCAAACAGGTAACAGCTGAAATTGTAACAGAATTTCCAATGGCAGAGCAGTGTACAGTAAAACTATATTGGATTTTCCAAAACAACCTGCCTTAATTCCTAATGTTTATAGAAAACCCCCAAACATAGCATTGTATAAAAACATGTGATCTTTGTACCAATACATCACGTATTAATTTCTAATATATATAAAATACATGGTTACTGTCTCGAAATATAAGCGATATTTGGGCGAGGGTAAGAAAACGTGATAGAGGGCGAGGCTTGCCCAGCCCTCTTACGTTTTCGACCCGAGCCCAAATATCACTTATATTTCAAGACAGTTATCATGTATTTTGTTTATCCTGCAACAAAATTTTACATTTGAACGTCCAAAACAAGCTATTTCCGACAGATTTAGGCACATCTCTGCAGTTGAAACCATGGCGTAAACATTGCAGTATACGTGACGTCACAATGCTTTAAGAACGTCAGAATACATGCACAAGGCTTTATTAGGGCAGTGAACGGATAAAGCTTTGGTTTATTAAGGTTACCTTTATTAGGTCAATGCAAGGGGTAGTTGCAGGATAAACTTTAATGTACCAGTATTTAATGGGAAGTGTAAAAATAAGACAAATTCTTTTTTGAACACAATTTATCTAATAAAGTTTTAAATAACATCTTTAGTGGAAGACCACATTTTTCAGAGTAGATATCACCATTAAATTAACTGAATATTACTATGTACATTTTAGGAGAGAATAACTGACAAAGCTGAAAATAATTATAAAAATGGAGAGGTTGAGGTATAAAGTGTTTTTTATAAGAAATTGAGTTGAAGTTAATTAATTAAGGTTAACCTTTTACAAAGTTCACAAATAGTTGGTCAACTATTCTCACATCACATAAAAATATTTGGGGAAATGTTATAGTGATTTGATTATAATGACCCCTTGAACTGTTGATTGATATTTCTAACACATTCCAATAAATTTATGAATTTGTCACATATGCATGTTTCATTGGCACAGGTATGCCATAATTGAATTGGTCTCTAGTATATATTGCTTTATTGTTGTCTTCAAATTTAAATCAAAATGTGAAAATTAAATCATAATTCATAAAAGTACATGTTTGCAGCAAATACAATTAAATATGAGCATTTTAAAAAAGAATCAGGATATTATAAAAATTTATATTTCAAGCACTAAAGCAAACCCATACATTTACATTTATTTTTTCAAAGATAATTGAACACCTGATTTATTATTATTTGTTTGTTTGTTTGTTTTGGCATGAAATTTTAGTTCTGTTCTTTATCTTTTTCTTTGTTTTGTTGACAGATATCAACACTGTAGAATGAGCCTCAGTATGTATATTTATCTAAAATTGAAGGAATTCTGCTTAAATATTTATTAAGAAAAGGATTACTAGTATAGTCTATAATTGATGTAAGATACAATAAATAGCTAAAGAATAAGCAAAATTTGTAAAATTATTTTTAATTTCTTTCATTTATTTTTTTCTAAAGGTATATGTGCATTACCCGAGTGGAACAAAGACAGCCCTTATTACATCAGAAGTTCAAAAAACTATTTGCAAAGTAATAGTGAGAGGGAATAATGCTGAAAGGACCATTGTAAATAACCTCTGCTCATCTCATCCGGAAGTGGTTACAGATGAAGTCGCAAAAATAGTTACGAAAGAGGCACATGCTCTTTGTAAGAGGGGTTCAGGGTCTATTCTTCAAAATAAAGACTTTAAAGATATCTTTCAGTTTAAGTGGGAGAGATTGAAAGAAGAACTTAAAATAAGGTGTCCTACAATTCTTGCATTACTATCTGCTGTGGTTAGTGATAAGGAGCTCTCCAGTGACAGCAAAGGATTCATCCACATCATGGTATCTGTTGCCATTGCACTGCATGGAAGAAATCAGGAAATGTCTCTTTTCCAGTATATGATAGCACTTGTGTTAACTCATGGTGGATGCATCCAGAGGGTATGCTTACTTTTGAATACATGTTACACATTGCATATACCATGTATATATACAATCTAGATTCACTTACAAAAAAAAAGAAAAAAAGAAATGAAGCAAAAGTAAACCTTTCTGATTTATAATTAGGTTTTCAAAAAACTTTATCTCAGGAACATTAATTGTATAGTTTATCAACTTAATATCAGTTCTTTTTAAATAATAGATTTAAGTTATTCAGTTTATCTCGTGGAGTCCCAGTGGGGCTATTATAAGAGTTAAAGGTTTTACTTTTTATGTTGCTATATATTTTTGATAATATTTACAAGAATAATAATTGTACAATGTGTCACATTCCAGTGTACATGTAGTGTAATTCACTAGGGTTAAAGGCATGATACTTGATTACATGTATGTATTGTTTTTGTAGGATATTGAACGATTGTCAAATATTGGATTATGTGTTCATCCCAAGTCCATCCATAGGAAGTTAAAAACTTGGAAGGACTTAGTAGATTTAAAAGTGAAAGAATTGCGAGACTCTTGGGTGGATAGCGGGAATGTGAAATACCAATTAGTGGGGGACAACTGGGATAAGAATGTATTACCATCGTACAGGACCTCAGACAGAGGAACTCTGTCCTACCATCTCTTCAATATCATTGTGGTACAAGATAGAGTCCCATCTTTACCAGAACTTCAGAAAACAGAGGAAAGAGTCTTGACACAAGCTGGTGAATTTCTGCCCTCGGTTGATGACCAAAAACAAAAGATGAAAGAATTGACATTCTTATTTTCAACGTCCATCATTGAGCATAATCCTCAGCTTCAAAGATTATTTACCTCTATTTATCCAACGCATTTGGATCATCAATACAGTCATTTTTCTGGAATTAAGACATTCCAAGTAAATATTTTAGTAACTATACATTCCTTATATAACTTTTATTCAGTTCTTAGCATATCATTAAAGAAAATGAGTAATAATCACATTAAATGACTTTGGTAATGTATGAATAGCCATAGGTTTGTTTTTTTTATACTCATTGACTCTTTGTTTCAGTACCCACTTGGATTATTTGATTGTAATGAAAACAAGACCCAAGAACTCATTGCTCTTCTTAAGAAACTTTCTAATGACTACATACCATACAAGGATGGAAACATTGTTGAGCCAGTGTTTTTTGGGGGTATTTCTTTTTTTTAATCATTTACTGTAATTTAAAAAAAAATCAATATAAAAAACATAATTAATGAACAATATTTATTATGATGAATGAAGACCTACATGTATTTTCACAAGTTATAAAAATGATTTCATGACAAAAGTTTAAACTTATATAACATGCAGTGAACATTGATTGTATGGAAATAAATCTTTTAGGAGACAGACTAACAGATGAAAGAGTCCAATCAGCGCAAAATGCCATGAAAAATGGTGGTACAACAAAAGAAAAGTTAGAAGGATTTATTTCCAAGATAGAAGACTTCCATAGATTGATGAATTTCCTGGAGGTAATTGTTTAAATTGATTTTCATTACAACTTAGTCTCATTATTTTTCATGTCAGTGACTTTGGATAAGTTAAGTAAGTAAACTACAGATTAGAAAAAGGTCAGTTTTTTTTTGATAATAAAAACTCTTTCAACATCTCTATGTACAGCTCTCAGTCAACACTACAAGCACAACATTTTCTGAAACACTGAACAAATTCACTATGTATTTTCATTATAACATGCTGCTATCAGATACTTTATTAACTTGACTAATATCAAATACTCAATGCAACATATATGTTATAGGCCATAGCTAAGCTGACTTTTAACACAAACAGTGGAAAAGATGCTGGAACCATCTATTACTACAGAAATCTGCTGAACCGTAGAGATGTGAAAGGTGAAGTTAAGAACTCGTATCGCCCTTATAAGATCCTTTTCTACACTGTATTTGATGCCATTTGTCAGCTGCTTTTGCTTCATCATTTTGACCTGACTGATGTTGATTCTAACATCCCATTTCCTGCGGAATTCCTGGAGTTTTCAGACAAAGAGAAAGTGGAATGGTTGAACCAGGTGTCATGTGAAATTTTACAGACATGGTTCTTTGAAAATCAG
>PRKT01001087.1:105026-136880 GCA_003671525.1 Saccostrea glomerata
ACCCCCCCCCCCCCCTTAACTCGTTTTCGGAGAAAGTAAAGCCTACCAGTTAACTTGTTGTTATGAGACTCCTTTGACATCTTTAACAATGCTTTCTTATATTATACTACGTATGCCTACCTAGTAATCTAAGTGTAACTTACCATGGATCAGCAAACAATCTAGACAAAGTCTAGGCCTCTAGCCTTGCCTAGCACGATTTGTACTGCCATCGTAAAAAGAGTTGATTTTCACGATCCCCATAATCCTAACAACTGTCAGTCAGAAGTTCGTTTGATGTACAGCTCCAACAATTGTCACATGATGTTTTCAAAGACACAGATAGCAAATATTCTAAATTTTGAACTCGATCTACTTTCTCTCGACGCATGTAAACATCAACGGTGCTACGTCATCAAGTTATACGTCATCAATTTGATTTTGGCAGTTATTTATGTAGTTTCGCAGGGTAAGTCTCAAAGTTTTATTAAAATTAAAGTCGTATGAGATAAATAGAACATCTATAATTGTGTGATTTGATATTGGCTTTATCCAACTCGTTGAAATGGTGTATATTCGGCTCGGCAATATATACACCATTTCAACTCGTTGGATAAAGCCTATATCAAATCACACAATATAGATATCCTCTATTTACATGTGACCGACGCGATCGCGATGTATATTGAGAGTAGTGGAGCGGATCTCAAAAAAGGAAGACAATTTACCTTTGCAATATTTTAACAATATACCCCTGTCTAACATGTATCCTAAATCCGGTAAAAATATGTAAATAAAATTTATTTTTCTAGAGTACACAGGTTTATTATCCTATCAGATAAACACCTTGTCGACAGCTTCTATACATGTATATGGTGCATTACGATGTCCGAAAACTGTATTGGTATCAGAGATGTTTGTTAAGAATTCAAACCAGTTCTAAATGTTGTTATTTATATCTATTGAAATCGGTGGATTGAAAGATTCAGACACTGATTAAATTATTTTATAAATGAAAACAAGTTGCTGTCCTTTAAAAACGGACTGCAATACGTGGACCATATGCATGTTTTTTTCTAACTGATATTCAATTAAGATAATTTCTAGCTGTAGGGAATATTCATGTAGGTTTTTTCACTTTTACTACAATGATCTGCCTACTTAAAACTGATTGTAGTCTCAAAGCAAAATTTGGAAATTTTATCTGCGACTAGCGATCTTTATATAGTTTTTGTCAGTTTAAAAAATCGGGTTATATTGATACGTGTAATTCATACTGTTCTGGATTAATACGGAGGAAATTCATTATGGGAAAAATGGAGATCTGATGGTTCACGAGTAGCACAGCTGTAGTACGCAGAATTTTTTTGGTCCCTCCCCCCCCCACACACACACATTAAAAGACGTTGCTACAGACCTTTACCAAACGATATTTAGATTGCTGAAATATTTAATTATTTTGCGAGCCTTGATGCACAAAACTAATTGCCGGTGAAAACTTGCTCTATATTCAATTCGTTGAGTGACGTTTTCCTTTCAAGTTGTTAAGTTACATGTACCTATATACCGTAACTTTTTAAAGTGCTTGTACCATAGAATCAATGTTTAGTTTGTATTTAAAAGTTTATGTAAAAGAGAGAAAAACGGATCTGACAATGAATATGTAAATGCGATATGCAGATTTAAAAGCGCGATTTGCCAATGAATGGCAAAATTTTCATTCAAATGGGGCGAATTATTCTACGGGCAAGTTACCTAAAGTGCGAACTCCCTAGCATTCTCGCGCATGCGTAGCCTGTCGTTTGCCCAGGGCATCCGGTTTAACTTCGCTTATATATTTACTGTGTGGACCGCAGGGTCCACGCAATAAATTCCACATGTTGGAAACAGCGATGAAAACTCTGGATCGCGTTAAACGTCAAAACACGTGGTTAAAAAAATCTGCGTCGATGATCACCGTCACTCTGCAACGTCACATCTTTGTGACGTTATTTCTCTGTTTTAGCAAAAATGCCATAAGGCCCTTTTGTCATGGGCGCAATCATATATAGTTTTTCGGGCATCAAATTGTATCCCCCTTTCCCTTTCATAAATGACGTTACGTCCTTTGTCGTTAATTCTTTGGCGTGTCTGTTAATTTATTCTTCTCATTTCATATGGTTTGTATTAACCAAAATAAAGATGTTAAAACCGATTTGTTTTATCTTTAAGCGTTATCGGATATCCTTTGGCTATTTTCATTCTATCGTGTTCTATACATTGCCCATTGCCATGTCTTTTCGACAAAGGACAAGGTATAATAACGAGCAAATCTGGCCCCGTATTTAATGCAAAAATAAGAACGGATTTAAAATTGTAAAAGTTTGTAGTTAAGAAGTGAAAATGATGCTTTCTGTAAAACGAACAGTAGTTTTGATTCAAAGCATACACACGGAGCATAAAAGCGTTCTGAAGTAGGACATTGCTCAGATTTTTTTTATTATGGTAGAATTTTGTCAAATATGATACATTTTTCATTTTTGGAAACAAAGAGAGCATACTAGTACATGTATATGTATATGAAATACATAAATTCGGTAGATAGGAAATTTTGGTGCTCTTTGGTTTTCTACAATGAAATTGACGAAAATTTGCTAACAAAGAGAAAATTCGGAAATTGTCATACCGGTATTCTCTGACCTTCCTGTGAGCTCTGTTTATCAATACCTTAGAACCAATACTCATTTTGTGGCATGGATGAGAACAGGTTTTTATTGATCAACTGTTGTACCATTCTAAAAGACTCCCCAAACTAGTGGCCAAAAGGAGTCTTAAGGTAGGACACAAAAGATAGGCCAAAATTTTCCTCAAATTCAATTTTTCTGAAACTTTCATATTTTTTTCTAGGATACAAAAAATCTTTTAATAAATAATATGAAATAAATTCAACCGCACATATTTTGCCCATAGTGTCTGAAATATGTCCTATCAGCCCCCTGTAAGAAGATTGTGAAATCAGAAAATCGACTTGAGAGTGAGCTTTATTTTAGAATTAACAATTGATCTATTGCAAGTTTGTGAATTATAATTTTGATAAAGATTACCTTTTTGTTACTTTAACTTAGTTAGTCATATTGATACTGGACCATTTGAGAAAAAAATATTAAGTAAAAATACAACATACAGTTTACATTGCATCGGAATTGAAAATTCACATGAAAATATTCTACACTTTAAGTTTAGAAAAAAATTATAATTTAATTTTTGCAAAAAATTAACAGAATGATTAAAATGGGTCGCAGAATAAAATGTGTGAAAATAAAAAAAAATTAATCCCGTAGTTTCTGATATTTTGGCGATTAAAAAAAAATAAATGGCAAAAAAATAAAAGATTCAGTAGATGACGTCACAATATTTAACCTCTTGATATGACCTTGACCTTTGTACACAAAGAACAAAGACTCCTTATATGTGTGTCCAAATATCAGACCTCTACTATTTATTGAACAAAAGTTACACTGCATTTTATATCAGACTGTTAAATGCTTGTTTATTGCACTTATAGCGTAAACACATTCCAAAATGTCAACTCCCAAGTGACCAACAGATAGGATTCTCTGATTTTTTCACAAAAGATGACACAATCATGCCAAAGCTTGTTATTTTCCTTACAGGGGTCTTTCATTGTTGTCAATGTTGTAATATTACTCTTTTTTCTCCAGTGTTTTTTAAGAAATTACAATTAGTAAAAATAGAATCCAGGGGTGTTTTGTACTACCTTAAACTATCTTGTCGTTTGCTTCAAAGAATTTTGTGTTTTTACTTGAAAGACATTCAAAATTAGCTGTATGTAGTGATTTTCTTGTATAATATCTTATATGATCCAACAAAACTTTTATCTATTATTCAAAGACAATGTTTGTAGAAACAAAAAAAAAAATATAAAATAACATTATCATATAGTAAAATGAACTTTATATTGAAATATGATCAAAACTTTTGGAGAAGTAGCATCTCAGATGAATTTATGGGCATTTCTATTTTTAGTCACTGTGAGAACGTCATATTTCAAAAAAAGAGACATATTGTCTATCCTCAATATAGTTTGAATCTCAGTATAGTTTTTTGTATAAGCCCTAATCAGTAAAATTTTAATGTGTTCGTCATCATTTAAAACCGAAACATGAATTATTATAAATGCTAATTTAATTCGTTGTTCTTAAAAAATGATTGTCATCAAGTATGAATATACTCTATAGAACGAAGGCGATTGTGCATAGAATTATCACACAAGCCAATTGATTAAACAACGTAGTGCATTCTACCACGATTATTAAACGAAATTCCGCGGACATTATTCTTTAAAAATCACAAACGTCATCAAAAAATTATCTGATCAGAAACAGTATCAAACTTGAACAATTGAAATGCAGGTATGGCTGTAAAATAAAATACTCATTCAGACTGCATCGATGTGTCGTCTTTTGCAGTATAAACACTGTAAATTGCATAAAGTTGCTGATGAATGTCGAATTTTGTAGCTAAGCGGGGCTATTCCACGGACCTCCATACACACTCAAACAACGTGATTTTAGTCCTCATCAAGCTGTAAAACAGACTCATGATTTTTTTCTTGTATGTTCATTAGAATTAATCAATACATATTACGAACAAATTTGTAATTTAAAAAGGCCATTTTAATATAACAGAATCTCCAATAGTCTGCATTCCATACACATGTATGCAAACAAATTTTCCCTCTGGTGCTACCCAACAAAAAATAGTACAGTAAACTATATTTAAGTATTAATAGTTTACAATAGTTAACTATAGTAAATCAAAGTTCCTAAGTTTTCAGCATAGTAAATCAAAGTTCCAAAATTTTCGCCATAGTAAATCAAAGTTCTAAAGTTCTAGCTATAGTGAATCAAAGTTCCAAAGTTTTTAATTAAGTAAATCAAAGTTCCAAAGTTTTCATCATATTTAATCAAATTTTTAAAGTGTTTTGTAATTAATTTAACAACATATGCATATCTTAATTTAGTTTTTTTTCTATATCATTTAACTTTTAAAGGGAAATGCTATCTGGTTTGTTGGGGTGATTTTTTTGTTCATCTTATTTTAATTTGCAAAGTAATGACTGTAAATGCTGTATTGACATTTAACATTAAATAAACATGTTGACTGAAGGTCATAAAAGAAATATTTTGATTTTAAATGACGCAAATTATATCTTATAGTAATTTTTTCTACATTAAAGATACTTACGTTTAATCTTCACAACATTAAATTAAATAAATTTAATAAAAATTACTTATTTATCGTGCAAGAGAGAATTTGTAACATTAATATGCATATCTTGTACATTATTCTTTTGGGGAACAGGGTTTTTTTCTTTAGTTCTCTGAAGCTTTAATTAATCTTAATCTTGAAAGTTCATAAAATTTACGGAATGGGAAGCAAAACATAATTCCATATTACTCGATCGAAGTTCCAAAGTTTCACTAAATAGGAGATCAAAGTTTTCACTAATAGTAAAAGTTCCTAGGAAATCAAATTCCAAAATTTCACCACGATAAATCAGAGTTCCAAATTTTTTACCATAGTAAATCAAAGTTCCAAAGTTTTCACCATAGTTAATCAATGTTCTAAAGTTTATGAGTTTAGAAAATCAAAGTTACAAAATTTTCGCCATAGTAAATCAAAGTTCCAAAGTTTTAACTTTGGTACTATAGTTAAATAAAGTAAACTATTGTAAGCTATAGTTTGCTAAAGTATTCTTTGTTAGGGTAAAAATGTAACTGCGTAATCGAGACATCTTGACCTATGTCGTTTTTCTATAGTGGAAACGTTCAGCCGTATTTTAGCAATTTTAGTAGAATAGAAATACAGTCCTTATTGTCGTGATTGATGCAGGATAACCTCCTCGGTCTCGTCATGTTGTTTGAAATATTAAAACATCGGCTTACGCCTCATCTCGTTTCTTTCAAACAATATTTCTCGACCTCGAAGGTTATCCTGCAATATTCACGAAAACGGGAATTTTATTTCTTAAATCGAACATTCTGAGAGTTATAACTTTATTAGCGCACCTGAGCCGAAGGCTCAAGTGAGCTTTTCTGATCAAAATTTGTCCGTCGTCTGTCGTCGTCGTCGGCGTAAGCTTTTCACATTTTCATCTTCTCCTCAAGAACTACCGGGCTAATTTCAATCAAACTTGCCACAAAGTATCCTTATGTGAAGGGAATTCAAGTTTGTTCAAATGAAGGGCTAAACTCTCTTCCAAGGGGAGATAATTATGAAATGAAGTGAAAAATTAATGGCATCCTTTAAAAATCTTCTTCTCAAGAACCACTGAGCCAGGAAACATGAAATTCATGTGGAATCACCCTCAGGTAGTGTAGATTCAAGTATGTTAACATGATGAGCCCCAGGGCAAGGGTGGGGTCAAAATGGCCGACCCATGTTTTACATAGCAATATATAGGAAAAATCTTTAAAAATCTTCTTCTCCAGAACCACTGGGCCAGGAAAGATTAAACTCATGTGGAATCATCCTCAGGTAGTGTAGATTCAAGTTTGTTCAATTCATGACCCCCCGGGGCTAGAGTGGGGCCAAAATGGCCGACCCAAATTTTACATAGGAATACATAGAAAATAAATCTTAAAAAATCTTCTTCTCCAGAACCACTGGTCCAGGAAAGATGAAACTCATGTGGAATCATCCTCAGGGAGTGTAGATTCAAGTTTCTTCAAATGATTACCCCCGGGGCAAGGGTGGTGCCAAAATGGCCGACCCAAGTTTTACTTAGGAATACATGTATACAGGAAAAATCTTGAAAAATCTTCTTCTCTAGAACCACTGGGCCAGGAAAGACGAAAGTCATGTGGAATCATCCTCAGGTAGTGAACTATAGATTCAAATTTGTTCAAATGATGACCCCCGGGGCTAGGGGATGAGGCCAAAATGGCCGACCCAAGTTTTACATAGGAATATATAGGAAAAAATCTTTTAAAATCTTCTTCTCCAGAACCACTGGGCCAGGAAAAATGAAACTCATGTGGAATCATCCTCAGTTAGTGTATATTCAAGTTTGTTCAAATCATGACTCCCGGGGCTAGGGTGGAGCCAAAATGGCCGACCTAAGTTTTGCATAGGGATATATAGGGAAACCTTTTAAAATCTTTTTAAATTACTTCAGAGCTATGCTAAGTTTTACTGTAAATCACTTTTTATTCGCGAGATCTTTATTTTCGCGTAATTACGCGTGGCAGTGAGCATGCAAAAATTTCATTCTCGCGTATAATAGAATTCCTTAAGATTATATAGAGAAATATTACAATTCGTGAAAATTGTATCTCTCTTATAAAGAGTCAATGACTAACTCGCGAAAATTAGGTGTCGGGAAAATATAGATATTGATCTACAGTATTTATATTGAATCATCCTCAGGTAGTGAAGATTCTAGTTTGTTCAAATGATGAATGCCTGGGGGGGTTGAATTCAAGCCCGATGTGCTCAGGTGAGCGCTGTGGCCCCTGGAATCTTGTTTACATGCTTTTGATTCCACCATTCCACATGCTAGACGTTCCAATTCATGTCTCTATTTGTCCCGTTCTGCACGTGATTTTTTTTAACTGAGTCCATTGATTAACGAGTAAATTTATCTAGAAAAAAAATTTACATTAACAATTGGTAATCTTATCTCGGATCAAGACATTGGAAATCTCAATATTTTTGTACCAAACCCTAATAAGTAATTTTTCAATATATTAGGCATATAAAAAGGGAAATATAAATTATACAAATGCTCATCCAATTCCTTGTCTGTAGAACATCTAATAAGTGTCACGGGTTTGTCATCTCAGGAAATGATAATGCAACACAATAGTTCCTCAATAAAGGTTCATTAACTTTATTACTTGAAAATTGTAGACCACAAGACAATCACGTGACAACCAAATACTCACGTGACACGGAACACCGGAGAAATAAGAATACAATACAAACACGATGACAATGAATGACCAGGTATGAATGAATGAATGAAAGAAAGGAATTTACTACAGCTATCTACTACACTAACTTAATATGCTAGCTGTACTAAATAATTATACTAAATAAAATTAAAATAACAAGTAATTGTCACCCTGTGACTTAAGTATGCATTTACTCTACTGAATCTAGTAGAGCATTAGTCATTCACTATATTCATGACATTTTCACTCTTAGTATCTACTATATCTTAAAATATCAGATATCTACATGTATGCTTTAATTATTAAGATAGAACTGAATTGAAAAAAACAGAATTCAAATCCGTATTACTTCTATTAAATACAATAAGCCCATGGGTCCCATCGCTCACCTGAGCACTGTGAATAGGAAAATGTAGAAATTGGTTTATTAATGAAAAGTTTAAATCCAAAAGTAGTCCCATGACTATTCATGGCTTTGCTATTTTTGATAAGATGATTTTAAAACAATTCTCCTACATATTTCTATGTAAATTTTTGTTTGGCCTTTTGGGCCCCGCCCTACCCCCGGGGGTCATGATTTGAACATATGAATCTACACAACATAAGGACACTTCCATATAAATATGATCAATTATGGCTTTGCTATTCTTGACAAAAATATTGACAAAAATATTGTTAAAATAATTTCTATATATTTCTATGTAATAATTTGATCGGCCTTTTTGGCCTACGCCATACTCCAGGGGGTCATGATTTAAACAAATTTGAATCTACACAATCTGAGGATGCTTCGATATGAATATGATCATTGATGGCTTTGCAATTCTTTAAAAGAAATTTTTTAAAGAATTTTGCTATATGTTTCTATGTAAAATTTTGGTCGGCCATTGTGGCCCCGCCCTACCTCTGGGGGCCATGATTTGAACAAACTTGAATCTACACAATCTGAGGATGATTCCCCATAAGTTTCATCTTCCCTGGCACAGTGGTTTTTGACGAAGATTTTAAAAAACATGCCATCAAATATTCATTAATTCCCAAATATCTCCCATTGAATGAGGGCGTGGCCCTTCATTTGAACAAACTTGAATCACCTTCACCCAAGGATGCCTTGTAGCAAGTTTGGTTTTAATTCGCCCAGCGGTTCTTGAGAAGAAGTCGAAAATGTGAAAAGTTTACGACAACGACGACAGACGACGGACAAATTTTGATCAGAAAAGCTTACTTGAGCCTTCGGCTCAGGTGAGCTAAAGTGAGTTCAAATGGTCAGAGTCTACTTGGACACAAAACATACATTAAACTGATCTTAAGTCATCAATATTAATATCATTTCTGCAATTCATAACAATTTGTTTATTTTTTTTATAAAATAATTGTTCTTAGCCGACCACAACCACACCGTCTAAACAGAAAAAAAAGTAGACACTGTATTTATAAACAGTTGATTGACACTCTTGCCTATGTATGTCTTTGTTCAGCTCCATGTAAATTCCAAAATTTGGACAGTTTGGTGGCGTTTAAAGGATGTTGGTTTATAAACGGATGCAATGGACAAACCATTTTACCATCTTTTTGATAAACGTATTTGTCCTGCACAAATCTCCCACTGATATCCACTGCAATCATCCTAGTACGGTCTTCTTCACATCTAAAGCCTCTTTCGTACATTAAACCTCTACGAAAGGTTTCCGCAATGTCATTTAACATAACCTCGATAGTTTCCTGAATTTTGCAAGTTTCATCTTTTCTTAACGAGCATCCCTTAAAATGGTGAAATACTTGTAACTGTATTGATGTTTCTGTGACAGATAGGACGACATTGTATTCATTAACAGAAAACAAAGCTGCGTTTCTGTACAGACATGATGTTTCATTAGTCATACGTACTTCCCAACCCTCTAACTGCATACAAGATACAACGAGACGGAAAAAGAGGAAGAAAGGTAAGAAGCTAAATCTGTAGATAAGTATAGATGTTTTATTCTCCGACTTTTGAATTAGATCAGTAATAGCAAATTCAATTTCTTTCCGATTCATGCATGGAACATAATGGGATTCCTTACCAACTGCCATCAAACCAAGTCTTTGCATGAAATTGAGTAGTTTTTGTTTGTGATAGAGTAGATATCTAGGATTATTTTCAAACTTGGAATCGGATTTTCCAGTACCTGATTCTGTCAATTTATCTTTATGTTTCCAGATCTCCGTCAGAAGTCCGTCCCGTAAATTCCCTGTCTTGTAGTATTCATCCCAATCCTTCTGTGCAGCAGAAATGCCTTGAAAATGAAGTTTGTCAGTGAGGATGTGTTTGAAAGCGTCAATAAACCACTGAACATCAATAATGACATATTGCTTAAGTCCCTCCTCATCAAAATACAGAACCTTCCCCGCGTCATGGTAATATCGTAACATATCCTTCTTTGATTTCATTTCCTCTTGTTTTAGGTCATTGTTGCCGGTAAGCTTTGTTGTTAAATACTCAATGTTTAAAATCCTACTCGATTCTTTTGACTGATTAATTTCTATTTCAAAGAAGGCCCACTCCATAGGAATATTTTCTTTCCATCGCTGATGAGATGCTATGTCAAAAATATGTTGCTGCAGATCATGAAGTGTTTCGTCAGGGAAGTAGGTACAGTAACAGTTTTTCTCTACTATGTACTGTGAGAAATTGGACTCTCTCGGAAGTTTTTGTTGCAAGCTGTGTAAAAGAGCATTTTTATCCTGTAAAGAGAAACCACTTCATATTTTACTATTTTATTTCCTGAATTATACTTATATCTAGGTTCTTTTGATGGAAAAAAGAACCTAGTACTGATGTAGTAAGGCGAATAAAAATAACTTGTTCTAAACATAACATAATTGAATAAAGACTCCCTGCAATTTAATCTAGGGGAGAATATTTTAAGTGAAAGTAAACAATTCCTAAATTATTTCGATTGTTATTCATTTAATTCCTAATTATGAAGATATTTCATTCTTAATCCTTTTCAGACGACATACCCTATACTAATATAAGATAAAAAAGTTAAATTATTATGCGAAGTTTTTGTCGTGTGCGTCTGTCTGTCCGTTTGTCTCTTTGTCTACCAATTGGATACCAATAACCTTGACCTTTTGACCTTGATCTTGAAGATTTATATACTTATGATAAAACTTTAGCCTGACCATAACTTGGGAACAAATGGGGATACGGCTTTCATATTTTACAATTGTATTGCCAATTAGGATACCCTACTTTGGGTACAATTATATTAAATTTGCTTCTTAGAAAAGTTTAATCTTTACTATGTTGCCATCGGGGGCATCAGTGTTTCACAAACACATCTTGTTATACATAATTCCTGACGGTTTTACCTGATACTGTCTGTGTTCTTTTTCCCAATGAGTCGCCACGATAAGTACAGTTGGTTTAGAATCTTTGTCAATGTTTGAACTACAGTAAGTATGGATAGACTTTATCCAGAAAAGAAAATAGTCTACAATATAATAAATGTAGTCTGCCTTAAAATGAATATCAATTATAAAAATTGTAACAAACATAGAAAATAAGACTCAATGTTAACAATAAAATTTCTTAACTTTGCTCAATCTATAAAGAGTTATTCGTAAGAATAGAATGTGTTCAAATTATAATTATCATTAGATTGATTTCTTTGAAACTTTCATGATGTTATTCCTACCAAAATCCAATGCACAAAATAAATTGAACAAATATTTATAATCTAACAATTTATTTTACAATTCCTACATAAGATAGAAAATATGTCATTAAAACCAATAAACCACACGATTTAAGCAGCACTTTCCGAAAAAAAAAATAGAATAGGAGTTTTTGATATAAACAAAAATTATGTTTCAAAGTATGCGGTGTAGTGTTGAACTTTTGCATCTTTTTACTTTTTTATTTAGAACGACCGAAGAAAGCCTGATGGGTAAATAAAAATCTACTTTTATTTGACGAAAAAATTGTAGAAATTTATTAGCACGCCTTATTCATATGCTTTATTTCCGCATGAATCACGTATGATATTCATGCTTAATGCTTTATTAATAAATCACAGATTTCTTGTGTTTGTTTACATGGATTCTCGTTATACCTTTTATTTTCACTCTGCTAAATACTGATTAAAAATTATGACGTTACATGTATAGGTTTGTATTGAACCCCGTGACAAATACATAGCTATTTATACCACCCAGGGACGACTTGATTTTTCTCTGTTAAGCGTTTGCATGTTTAAATTTAATATATTTCTATGACAACAACTTGATCTTTATAGATTTTAAGAAATCGTTATCTCTAAAGTTCACGTCATATAGCTAACTACATTATGACGTCATATTGTAAAGGAAAGTAAAATATGTGGTCGAACGCGTAGAATTAACATAGCTGTGAAATTTTAAAGATATTTTTCTATGTAATCATACTTTGATCACCTATTATTGCCCCATCCTTGCTCAAGGGGTCATGAATCTACACTTTGTGACCCCACACTTCCTTCACCCCCAAGTGTTATGATTTATCGAACTTGAACTTTCACTATCAAAGAATGCTTCCGTATAACAATGAACAGTACAACAACAGTAAACGTCAGCTCTTCTCGTAAAGGTCTAGTATTCACAGCAAAAACTGCCCTTCGAAAATAAACATTTTTATTACCAGCTTTTACCTTAACAAATGTACTTTATGCTTAACATCTTAACTGAATATTACTAAAAAAAAATGTACCATATCTATCATAAAATATAAGTTCGTAAGATTTGAACATTCCCTAACGAAAATATAATAGTTAACTATAGTAAATCAAAGTTCTAAAGTTATCACCATAGTAAATCAAAGTTCCAATGTTTTCACCATAGTAAATCATCAAAGTTCCAAAGTTTTTTCTATATATAGTAAATCAAAGTTCCAAAGTTTTACTATAGTAAATCAAGTTCCAAAGTTTTCATCATAGTAAATCAGCAAAGTTCAAAAGTTTTCAATAGAGTTTTTTAAAGTTCGATAGTTTTCACCATAGTTAATAAAACATTAAGTTCCAAAGTTTTTTATATAGTAAATCAAAGTTCGAACGTTTTGGCCATAGTAAATCAAAATTCCAAAGTTATTACTGGAGTAAATCAAAGTTCCAAAGTATTTACCAAGTTATTCAAAGTTCCAAAGTTTTTACTATAGTAAATGAAAGTTATGGAGTTTTTTGTAATTACTTTAACAACTTATTTTGTTTATTTATTTTTTCTTTTATTATTTAATTAGCCCTTTCACGGTAAATGCGGTACTACACTTTTGCAGGACAAAATAATAATGTTTGGCGAAGTTTTTGTTGACAAATAATTAAATGACGTATATTAACTTTTACGTCATATTTCATCAAACTATATAATTTTGCCCGGCAAAAGAGCAGTACCGCAGTTACCGTGAAACGGTCTATTGTTTTAAGGGGGTGATATTGGATTTAGTGGGGATAGTTTTTGGTGTTAACCCTTTGTGTGCTGACTTGTTTTACATGCGCTGTAACCTCAGGACTGAGTTGTTTTGTAATATCAACAAAATTATCACAATGGTGTACTAAAATGCAAATATCTAAAATTGCTGACATCCAATTTGCTTGAAATTTGGCAAATATATAGCAAATGTTGCGTTTTTTAATCTATACTATTTAAAAAAAAAAATCTAATATCTTATGTTGCCATGGAAACCAAATTTTCAAAAAATATATTTTAAAATGACTTT
This sequence comes from Saccostrea glomerata, assembly GCA_003671525.1. Taxonomy (NCBI): domain Eukaryota; kingdom Metazoa; phylum Mollusca; class Bivalvia; order Ostreida; family Ostreidae; genus Saccostrea; species Saccostrea glomerata. Next base: position 118,698 of record PRKT01001087.1, read on the forward strand.
TTAGCATTTTAACTATATTTTTCAGAGAAAATATTGCACATTGATGAAAAAAATATATCAATTGCTTGAAAAATTCAATTTTAGTTTAATATTATGTAAAAAAAAAAATATTAATTTAAACAATAACTCTATGATAAAGTCGATGTTATATATAACCGTTATGTTGTAAAAAAATCACTGTATACTTATCTGAGTAAGGGATATATTCTTGAGGTTTAAGTGAATTCTGATTTAAGTTAATGGATTTTTTTTCAGATTTTAACTAAAAAGAGTATAAATTGAAGATTCAATTAGCCTGTAAATATAAAACCAGTGAATATTTTAAGAAATATTGGCAATCATTTAAGAAAGTATGATCCTCAAAGAATATGCAGTTTTTTTCGAGGTTGGGAAATCTTGGAGCAAATTGGCACAACAATGAACTAATTGCTGTTACTAGTATTCATTTTCAAATTAAAGCAGTCAATATGTTAAATAAATTAAAAAAAAAAATAAAATAACATTTACACTAAGTTATAGAGGTCTTATGACTGGTATCTAACAGCCCTAAATATACTCTAGTAATTCTCAAATCTTTTTTTTGATTTGCTTTTATTGAAGAAAATGCATTTCTCTGTGTTATTTGTAAAGTTTATATATTCATCAACTTTCCTCCCACAGTACTTCTCATTCTGAAAGAAATGTGGCATTTATTTTAGAAGTTTTATTCCTGGCTGTCAACAATAATTGCCAGCAGGAAAACTAGTATTTTAAATTTTAGAAATTTAAGCATCTTTAACAGTCATTTATAATGTTTTCAAAAATGACTTCGTTCAATGTGGTCACTGGTGAATAACAGTTTTGATTTTTTTCAATTGATTTTAGTTAATGATGGTTGACAGATATGTACCATAATATATCAATCAATATATTATGAAATACTTTTAAGTTTATGCAAGTCTAATGGTATGGGTCATGGATATAGGCCAAGTAAGCTCAGTCAGTAGAGCATCTGACCGGTGATGCAGGGACTCCTTCTTAGATTCACAGTCCAGCCGTGCATTTTCTTCTTCCTTGTTACATATTCGATGCTATTGACCCTTCTGGATTTGCAAGTGAAAGTCCTATCAGGGGCCAATAAGAATTTGGGTCGTGTCTGCAAGGATAAAGATAACTTTCAGGAGGGATATTTAATGGTTGTGCTATGGGTATCAACCTGGGTAGCTCATTCGGTAGAGCACCTAACTAGGGAAGCAGGGTTCCTGAGTTCAATTCCTGGTCCAACCATAGTTACCATACATTTTCTCCTCTCCTATTACACAAGTTTTAAATGTGCCTGAATTTTTACTTCAACATAAAATATTATTCCTAATACTGTATACAAGGAAATTTTAGCCCCCGTTTTATTATTGCCCTTTTCACCCTCTCTTTGATTGGGCGAATTTAAAATGGGGCGAATTCAAATTACACCTCATAATTTCTTAAACCGAACTATGAATGGATAAATTTAAAACAGGGCAAAATTGTTCACAAGTTCAAAAGGGTGAAAATAACATGGGGCAAAAATAACCCTGTATACAGTAATGAAATTTATATTTTATTTTCACCATGGGATTTCTTTGTATTCTTAGTAACTATTCATATTTTCATATTTAAAAATAAATATATCTTTGGAGACCAAAATGTAATCTTTGTTGATAAGCAATTGTGCAGGAATTTGCATTTTTGAAAAAAAAATTTTGACCATCATTAAAAAAAAAATTCTCACAGTAAATCTTAGCCTTTTTTCTGTATTCATTCATGCAGGCATATATTTATTTAGCTGGGTATCCAAATTGACTTCGCTATATCCGTAAATTCACAATATTTGTGTTCATACTAAAGGAGTTTTGCTTTATTACCTAGTCTTTATTGTAATTTATTGAACAGATGTACATGCAGTCCATACGATTTACAAATTACTCATTCTAAAGACATCTCCTTCTTATGCCTACAAAAATGACAATTCATCTTAATTTTAAACTGTAGAGTTACCATTTATTTAACCAGTGAATTTTATAATTTTGTGTGTGCATTTATAGGTTGGGGCAGTCTCCCTGTTTTTGGTTTTTAATAAAATAAAAAGTGGAGGAAATTTGCAATTTAATTCACATGCTTTATTCTGGCAAAAGTCTATTTTAAAGAAAAAGAAAATGTCTCCCTGATAGATGTTCTTACACTTGGTTTAAAAAAAAATTCTGATACATGTAGTACCAATTATTTTCACTTACTACTTAGGTCCCATTCAAACTAGAGTATGTAAATGCCTTGAAGAAATCTAACTCTAAGATACCAAAGATCCCGGAAAATACTTTGGTTTTGAAATTATTGAGAGTCTATATAATCCTCATCAAGGAAATGAAAATGGTATTTTATTACTTACTGAAATAAAACAAATTAAATTAATTCCACAGTTTACACAAATGACAGTCATTTCAGGGAAAATCAGCACTTCAAAATTTTGTCATTACTTTTTACCATTTTCATGTATATGCACATGATCAAATGCATCAATGCATCTTTTCTGATATCTAGCTTACATTTGAAGACACTATATATAAAAAAAAGTTAATGCTAAAAATTTTACAATTTATCATATACTATTATAAAAAATATTTGAAAGTTTTTCCAAATAGATGGAACATCAAGCAGTTTTAAACCAGAATTTTTAGGTGTAATTACGGCCACTTAATTGACTCAATGATTGTCAATTATAAAATACTTCTTGTGTATATATCGAATACCTGTATCATGAATTAATTTTGCTTGATCACAAAAATGTGTTGATGGATATATTCTCTATATATCTATTTTGCACTTACTTTTTAATGCAATAACTCATTGGAAAATTTCCTACAATGTTCAAGGTCTTCCACATTTATTACTTTTATTAGGTGGAACCTTTTTTATCTTTCAACATTTTTGAAATGGGTTTTAGATTTTAAAAAAAAATGTTTACTTATTTATATGTTTACTTATTGTTAAAAAAAACAAATGCTTTTAATTAACAAGATGCTTCAGATTATTTTTTGCAAACCTTTATTTCAAAACAAAGCTTGATTTACGTATGTAAACAAAGTGCACAGTCACTGAGGAAAAGAAAAACGTCTGTGACTTGCCAGGTTCAATCTCGCGCATTATTGTTTTCATTTAGACGATGTAATGTATGTCTACTTATAAAACACCAAATAAACAAATAATAACCACCGTATGTCCAAAATATAAAACTTTGCCGACCATATCAGCTCTCGATATGCTTCAGACTGAAGTTCAGTAGCATGTGCATCCTACTTTCGTTTTAACAGGAAGAACTTCGCAAGGTTAAGGTCAAGTCAAATTAACCAGAGTTTTTCTGCTTAAATATCGAAAATTTCTAGGTATTTTTAAGTTTACTAACACAAATTTAATAGAATTATTGATATTTAACTATTTTTTGGATTTATTTCTTTATTTTCCTTTATATTAGAGCAAGTTAGTAGATATTTATTACATGCGCGTTTTTCCCCTGTTTCCAAAAATAGCGGACTGACTTTCATCGTAACAAACGCCAAACACCTTCACTTTAAATCACAATTTCACAAATAATTCGCATATTTTCACATCTTATTTATCTATTTTTCAATGTTTTGTAGTTGTATAATACATTTTGATAGATTCTGAATAATTCACAGCTCATTTATACGTTTTATACGACGTTTTATATGACGAAGCGCTAATTCCAGACTCAGACCCAACATATTGGGTTCCCGCACGCAAGCGTTTGTGACGTCAGACCCAATATATTGGGTTCCCGCACACAAAGGGTTAATATTAATCTACATGTAAATATGCAAAGTAATTAATTTTAAAGTAATATTTACATTTAACCATAAGAAAAACAAGCTAATTCAGAGAATTTGTGTCCCCCGCTTAGGGAAAAAGTAAACCATGTGCAGTTCGGGGAGGGGGGTTGTCGGATCCCCCTGACTTAAGTTGAAAGAAAAATTTCATAAAAAAAGAAAATAGGTCGTCCCGGACTCGAACCCGGATCTCCCGCACATAAAGCGAGAGACATACCACTACGCCACAAAGCCTCTCTATCACCTACTGCTTATTTAAACTACGAGTATATACAAAGATGAAGTCACATACATGTATATATTTTCAAAATTTAACACAATGCATTGTGTCTAATTTAACCTTTATTAAACAGTTCTAATAGATGTAATAAGAACATAAAGTCCGCCGAGAACCTGTTTTATACGCAATAACTCTCCGCATGCCCCTGTGCTAAAAATAGCGACATGTAATACTATAAATAATAATAAAACAAACGGGGCGGGACACTTTGAGAGGGGTGACAGAGGTCCTAGGGAGTTTTAGTATAAAATTACATTGCATAAGCTCAAAATCTTCTTTAAATATCGCCCGGAAATGATAGTGTCACACACAGGCAGAATGTATAGATTTACGACCTTGAACTTTGACCTTTTGATCTCAAAATCAATAGGGGTCTTTCTTAGGCCACAGGGAGTTGTTATGTAAAATTTTATTGCAATAGCTCAAATAGTTCTAGAGATATCGTGTGGAAACGAAAGTGTTTTAACAGACAGAATTTGCTTATTTATGACCTTGACCTTTGACCTTTTGACCTCAAAATCAATAGGGGTCTACCTTAGGCCACAGGGAGTTGCTATGCTAAATTTCATTGCAAAAGCTCAAAGGGTTCTCGAGATATCGTGTGGAAACGAAAGCGTTACAGACAGACAGAAAGACGGACGGACGGACAAACCCAAATTAATATCCCCCACTTTTCAAGCGGGGGACAAAAAGTGATATTTCTTTGGCGGAAGTCGTAGGGCTTGTTTTTTTTTTTTAAATCTTTGTCTGACAAATTGATATCAATATGATGCATTTACCCTGGAATCAAAGTATTGCTGATGTTAATGAACTCCTTGCTCCAGTGATCTCTATGATATAAAATATAGAAATTAGGTCAATTGAGAGAACTAATGTAAAACAAAGTTTGTGGAGTACAACAGACAGAAAGTGGTCCAAAATGCATAGTACAGCATACTCGTAATTCAAGTTATTATTTCTTGCCAAAATGTAGGTTTGGATTACTCAATAAGTTCTTTGTTCCTAATACTATTCGTTATAAAATGGGATTTATTGAGTAATGAAACAGGGAAAAGCATTTCAATGAAATTTTTCAGTAGAAAACTTGATAAAAAATATTGACAAGCCTCCCAGGTATCTATCATATGGAAAAAAAAGTATCTGAACATTTACCATGGAAAATTAAGGCACAATTCTATTTTACATTATGACATACATACATAGATGTAACACCTTTACGAATCCAAACTGTTCTTGTTAGTATAAGAAGGACAGTCATCGTTAATTATTTGTATTTAGAAAATATCTACAAGCTATACGTTAATAGATGTATTCTTTACCTGTAATCAATACGTAAAAATATTTTTATATGAATTTCAGATATTTTTTCTCATATTAAAATGAACTATTTCTTGTATATTTACATATTTTCTCACAAAATTACATCAATTGTATAATTGATATAAAAGTTTAACGATAGAATAAAGTGCCTTGGAGGGGTAACTGAAATGTCACAGCACTAACAAAAAGATACTATTATTAAATCATAGTTTGAACAGTTAACTATCGAATACTCTGATTTACTATGAAACTTTACTCTAGAACTCGTTTTGAAGATTTACATATAATTATTTGTAAATCTTCAAAAAGAGGTCTAGAGTAAAGGTTCATAGAAAAATCAAGGCCCATACTTACTAGTTATGCAAATTCATACATTTGGGTGTAGCATAGGCTTCAGTACCGGGGGGGGGATGCTAGTCAAACTAATGGTTTGCAAAAATATACATAGTAAATGAATTAAAAAATTTAGGCTTAAATTTGCTATTTAAGTAAAAAAAAAGTACTTATTCTCGATGATGCTTAACCAGTACATATAACTTAAAACGTTTTTCGAAAGATATACTGTGAAATCACAAATTTTTGTTTGGATTTAATTTTCGTTGTTTTCGAGGTATGAATAAACCCACGAATTCATGTCCACCACGAAATGTAAAATGATACATTTATAACTAATAAGCAGTTCTTCATCCACGAATTCAAATCCCCACGATTCAAGAGTGTTTCCTCAAACCACGACAATTTGACCCCAAGAAAATATGTGATTTTACAGTAATATTACAAATTGATTCTCTCAATTATCAAAACGTAAGTCTAGAATTGTTGTTTTATGCATTTTTTTTTTCAAAGTGCGGTAAATGACCACGTGGTTAAAATGTTGATGTACACTCTTAACTCGCGCACTTGGAAAAAATTTTTCAAGTGCGTTGATTTTGTCCTAATATTAACGCACTTTTTTCAAAGTGCGTAATTTTTTCAAAGTGCCTTGCCACGCAAGTCCTTCGAATGAGACCGTATAAACCCAGGTCTCATGTTGCAGTAGCTGCTGACACGAAAAAGATATCTCCATGCTCAATGGCCCTGAGTGTCGAGTATAGAACAAGAATTAGCCACTATCCACTGACAAGTGTTGGCGTCTCTATATAAGTGAAAAATTCTCGAGAGGGAAGTTAAACAATAAACAATCAATCAAACCATTTTCTTGAAAGGCCTCTACAGGCAACAATCTTTTTCTGCACATTTTTTGCATATTGAACTAAAGTTTTTATTTTTTTTTATTGTTTCTATAGAAATAAAGTTCATTACTTTATTTTCATATAATCAAATGACCCATTAATCTAATTACATTCAATGATGTCTTGATTTATACAACTAGAAAAAGAGAATTTACAAGATGTGTTTGTGAAACACTATGCGTCCGGTGGCAACAAAGTTCGAAAAGAGCTATTTTTAGCATCACGGTCAACGTCAAGGTCACAAGGTATTTGACCTTGGTATCATTTGGAAGAACTTGATTAGTGAAATTGGCATACCAAATATCAAGTCTCTATCCCTTTTGATTCAAAAGTTCGTTATGATTAAAGTTCAAAAGAGCTATAATTAGCATATAGGTCACAATCAAGTTCAAAAGGTCATTGACCTTGGTGTCATTTGATAAGAGCTTAATGGGCTAAATGAGTTAAGTGTGCATACTTAATATAAAGTCTCTATCTCTCATGGTTTCAAAAATTGTCGAAGGTTAAGGTTTTAAGACAAAAAAGCTATTTAAGCATATAGGTCACATTCAAGATCACAACGTCATTGACATTGGTATCATTGGAAAGAGCTTAATTAATAGAGTATGCATTCTAAATATGAAGTCCCTAATTTTCATGAATCAAAAGCTACAGCGAAGTTTAAAGTTTGCAGAAAAGAACTATTTTTAGCATGTAGGTCACAGTTACCGTCACAAGGTCATTAACCTTGGTGTCATTTGAAAGAGCTTTATTTGTGAAGTATGCATACCTAATACGAAGTCTCTGTCTTTCATGGTTCAAAAGTTATGGCAAAGGTTAAAGTTTGCAGATAAACTGACAAACTGATAAACCGACAAACAAACAGACAGGACAAAAACAATATACGCCCAGGATCTATCGATTCGGGTGCACAAAAGTCTCAACCGTTTGATTTAAGTATTTCCTTACATGTCATCCTAGAATGACTGTTATTGACAAACACCACCAATTGTTTCCTAGAGACTTCCATACAACTTCAATCACTGTCACTAATTTGTATATTCAAATTTTAAAACATCAATGACTAAATACAGGAAATAAAGGAGGAAATGCGAATGATAGTACTTTTCTCCTGCCTAAAAATTTAACATATTCGATGAATTTTTAATATTTTTATAGATAATTATATGGATGTTCATAAAACATTACTTATTTGGGAAAACAAAGAATAATAACTGTTAAATGTTGGCTAAACTTGTGTTTTTCACTATAGAAATCAACGGAAAATGGAAAATACATTTTTAAAAAACATTTTCCCCCATTGACACAAAAATTCCTTTTTACAGGTAATATGGACTAATATTTCAAAAGATATTCAGACCAAAGCTTTTCGTATTGGACGGGACATATGTTTATTGACAAAAACGACAAAAATGCATTTTTTCACTAATTTCAAAGCGATTTGCAACGGAAACCTTATAATTTATTAATATTTCAATGTTTCATTTATTTGTCTAAACATGAGAAAAGATATAAGGAACATTTAATCATATCCAAGACTATTTCAAAATATGGTGATATGCTTTAAAGTCTGATTTCAAAATAGGATTAAACGTTCTTTTTGAAAAAACATTTTCGATTTGTATTTGACATTTTACTCACAAACTAAATAAAAGAGCGAAGCACTTTTATGTAAAGTTTGTGAGAAAAATGTCAAGAGTTGACACATAATTTTTTTCAAAAAGAACGTTTAACACCCTTCCCCGCAGTCACGCATTTTAACGCACATACCATTTCCTATTTCTAACGCAAAATCACGCATTTACCGTTTCCCCGCAATCACGCATTTTCACGCACTTTAAAAAGTTCATTTAATCTTCAATTTATTGCCAAATTCCAACTTTTTTATACTTGCTTGAATCTCAAAAAATAAGAAAAGTTATTTTCTACTTAAAATATTATTTCAGATTATTATTTACGCTAAACTTTAGAGAAATGTGTACCCCGCTATAAAGTGCTTGTGGGGAAATGGTTAAGTAATATTTCTATGACGCGAGGATTCAATGTATGTTGTATAGCAATTCTGTAAGTTGTAAAGAGTTAATTCCTATAATTCCAATAAAATAACGACTTATTAAAAATTATTTAAATCATTTGTCTTTGAGGCCTCCATACAAATCGTTATTTCTGTGCGGCGTAGGAATACTTTATACCGCAAAGAAAAGTAATCGAGATGAATTTCGATCATGTTTAATTTAAATTGAACAATTAAATTTAAAACAATCAATAAATTAACTTATTAAAACTTATTGAATGTTGTTCAAGTCAACAAATGTAGTTACGCGTTTTCTTCAGAATAGTTCGTCCTTGACCATGACCATAAATTTGAAGTTTCCTGTTTTCATAATTTAGCTAAAACAGACCAGATTGAGAAATAACTGCATGCTTTCATTAACTTTGCCTATATGATAGCCTAGAAGCTTGGCCAAGAAAGTAGTTCTGATTAAACAAAATTTATCGATGTGTAAACTTTTTCCTAAGCGTGTCCTTGTCCAATCAAAACACAGGGTATCAAAAGATAAAATGAACATTGGAATTATTGGAAAATAGCGTATCCCCCCTTTTAATTAAGAGTAATGGAGTATAATTTACTAATTAGTGCTGGTATTATATGTACGCCAATTCATCAATTTCCATTGACCTGTTCGTTGTATCAAACGAAGAATTTATGGCCAAATATTGAATTAAATGGTTCCAAATTTAGGTGGGAATCGAGAGTTAACATTCGTATTTTTTTACATCTTCTTTTAAAAATTTCACCACTAAAAACATATTGTGAAATAGCTATATCTTTTGAATTTCGGCATGTTTGCAACTGTTATAGATCAGTATTTAATTAATAATAAAATGTTTATCTAAATATCACACTTTCATATCTCTTATCCTTCTTTCTATCTCTTAATGCTCATTTATTATGTACCTAGATTTTACTGTCAAATTATACAGTCACATTTTTTTTTCATTTGTGATCTATCAGAATTCCTGGTAACTTTTCTTCTCCACACAAGGTATCCAAAATGGCGGCCCTTCTAGTACCTAGGTGATAATGTTTGTTTACCTTTATGTACCCGGAAGTTTTTGAAAAAGTAAAGTCAACGAGAACGGGGTGTATTTTTAAAGATATATTTTTGTTCAACAGAAAGAATGAAATTATCGATTACAAATGGCGGACTATAAAGAGACGAATATTTCTTAGCTACGCTATCTGGTAGGTGAACATATCTGGATTTCAATTTTTTCATCCATTTATTTCTCTAGTACAAAAAAGACGATAACTAATAGAAATATTTATTTGTTTATCTGCACAAAACAAATGAATTATAATTGCCAAATCATGTGCTAAATTCTAGAACAAGAGTTTTTTAATGCACTTTATGCTCATAAATTCATCAGCGAATTCTTACCACTGCCTTTAATATTCTTTTAGATCGTTACTCCCTCTCACTATGAGCGTGAGTGGAGCACCGGGACAACACTACATAGAGTGTGACAACTGTACAAATTACTCCAAGTTCTACTGCAACACCTGTCACCTGCGCCTGTGTGAACAATGCAGAGAAATTCATATGCGGGAGACAGAATACAGAAATCACGAGGTAGTACTTTATAAGGATAGATTAAAGAAACTTCCGATAGAAAAATGCCCCAAGCACCCAACAAGAGTCTTAGAGTTGCACTGCGTGGATTGTCCAGCATCTATCTGTTCAAAATGCTTTACCACAGATCACACTGGACACCAGGTACAAGATCTTGAAGTTGTTTACAATAAAAGTCAACAACTATGTCAGAAAAACATTATCAAGATTCGAGACACCCTCCTTTCTCAATGGCAAGAGAAGCTAAAGTCACAGAGGGAAAGAGAAGAAGATGTCAGGAAAGAAATTTTAAAGCTGAGATTATGTATGAAGCAGAGTGCTGATGAGATCAAGGCAACGGTGGATGCGATTCTCTTTGACAAAAAAGCCAAGTTGGATGAAATTGAAGCATCAATTCTTGGTGAGATTGCTAATCAAAAAATGAAATCAGAGGAATACATCTCATATCTAGAACAATTTATAAGGGAATACAGCAACGACTTAACATGTACACCATCTGAATTTATGAGGTTCAGCAAAGACAAGTCAGAAATAATCCTCCAAACATTTCCTGAAATTATTGAACCTGGATTGCCAACTTTTAAGAAAGGTAAAATCAAAAAGGCAGATATTGAAAAGCTATTTGGTTGTATTACACTATGTTCAGAACAAATTCATGAATCCTCAAAGCCTTTCAATTCTAAGCCAACTCCACCGCCAAGCATGGAGATTTCATCTCGGGCCAAAGAAGACGACATTAACCTATCTGGTCTAGATAAAACTATCCACTTATCGTCAGTACCCTCTGGTAAGTTTTGGGCCAGTGATGAAAGACATATCATCCATTTTGACAGACAAGGGAATATCCTTCAGAAAATATCTATCAGAGGACAGAAAGATGGATTTCATTCGGTAACAAAAGATCAAGAGCTCGTTTACACAGATTACGAAAAGAAAACCATCTACAAAGTAAGCGGTAATATAACAATAGGACTTATTGACACCAAAGAATGGAAGCCATGGTCTATCTTCTCCTCAAACAATAATGGAGACATACTTGTGGGGATGAAGAAAGATAAAGAATGGAAAATAACCAGATACAACAGAGAAGGGATGAAGTTGCATGACATTCAGAGAAATGATAAAGAAGAAGATCTGTACGCAAGCGTAAGCTATATCACAGAGAATGTCAATGGTGACATTTGTACAACAGACCCCACTGCCCGTGAAATGGTTGTAGTGACAAGAACAGGAACATTTCGGTTCTCTTACTCTGGTTCTGCTTTTGGTCGTAAAAAACACCTCGACATTAACCTAGGCGGAGTATGCACAGATGTCCTTGGGAATATTTTGCTTTGTCGTGGCTATAGAAGAGGAACATTTCATAATGCAGCATTTTTGTTAGGGGCCCAAGAACATTTTGGTATCCACTTGCTAAACTGTGATGGACATTTTTTGTCTCTCCTAGTGCCATTTGATTTTCGAGAACCCTGCATTTCTCTCTGTGTTGACGAGAAACACAGTCTACTGGTGGGAAGGGAAAAAAACCCTAGAGTGTCTGTGTACAAGTATCTTCAAAGCGCAGACTTGTCATGAAAATACTTCAATACTAACTTTAATTTTCATTATTTAATCGAATCAGTCATGTCTGTAGTCTTAAAATTATTCTAAAGTATGTTAAAATTAATAGGTTATGCTTGTAATTTTTTGAACCTGTATAACTAAAAAAAAAAAGAATAATATAAACATAAATCTTGAAACGTTTACCATGTTTACGTTTAACTCTTTAATCTAATAACTATATGCTCATTGAAGTATAATATGCTAAACAAATCAAATTGCTCTAACTCCTTATTTTACTTCAAAGTAAGATGATTATACTATTTTTTGCATATTAATTATATAAAAAACGAAGCAAATGGAATTTTTCTCAAGGACAATATAAGAAATAAGATAAGGCAGTACATCTGTTGATTAAAAAACATAAAATAACTATGTTCTAAACACAGACTTCCAGGTATTACAGTCTATACAAAGTGCAAAACTTAAGCCTAATGACGCAGCTTTGAAACCATCATACAGATAAGAGAGCTCTTCCAGCATTCTGTAGCAAAGATATATTTTAAAGATTTTAATGTATCTTTATAAAAATTTCAGGGTGAAAATAGATATTTGATCGTGATTAATTCATATATCGAAGTTTTGTCAAGATTGTGTGAGTACATTTACTATGTACTGGGCGAAGAAAACAAACATTGATCAATCTCAGCAACCCAGTTCACACAACTATCATGTTGTATTTTATTTATTTACCGGGTGGCAGTACATTGATAAATACAAAATTTACAATATGACAACTTTTAAATTTTGTATCCGGTGAATTCAAAATTTACAACAGTAAAAACACGAAGCACCGGAAACACCAGGGGTAAGAGGTGGGATGAGTTGCAATTAGCATCCCTTTGTTGATAGGACACACACGCATTTGTGATACGAGTTTTATCAATAATTTTTAGTAGTACCAGATAATGAAAAATATTTTCATAATCTCTGAATTCTCACAACGTTAACCTGAACTTATCAGTTGCATTCATAGGACTATATTCATAATATTCAGGATAATATCCTTAATATAGGTTTTTTCAATATGAAGACTGTTTATTTTTCCCAGGAACTGCCATAGATAAGCATGAATATATTATTGGGTTATTGAACTTATATTGGTGAATATATTAGCAAATAATTTTGGCGTAATTTATTTTAACGCACGCATGGTTTCAGTATTTGCAGATGGACACTAAAAAGAGAACTTGCTATTTTAGCGATTAAAAGAGCCATCGCTGCCTTACCGACTACTCGGCCTACTCAGGTATAGGTACTTCAATAAGGAAATCACCTGTTTCTATTTATAGATACATGAACCTTTTCAGTTCAAAATCAAACTACATGTATGTAATCATTTGTGAACCAGTGTTATATTTTCATGGTTGCAAGTTTGTTGCATGACAGCAATTTTACTTGTCCAATACTCTTATTCTAAACAAGATTGTTTGAAAATTTTAAAAATAAAACAAACTAGCAGCTATGACTTTAGGTCATTAAAATAGTTTAAAACTGTTTTTCACCAAGATACACTGTACTTTCAATGTGTAATGTTGTATTATATATCTCCTTTAAAAAATTATTTATACCTGTATTATAAATAATAAATGAAAACATAAGAAAATGCACACAGGAAAAAAAAAATTAATAAAATCGTAATCAATTAAGTAACACGTACTGTGAGACTCGATCATTATGTCTTCAATCCAGCATTCATACCATTATGCCACGAAGTCATGGTACTCAAATGGATAAAATTAAGACAGATTGTTGAATTTTGAAATGAAATGAAAATAAGAGGCCCAGGCGCCACATCGCTCACCTGAGCAATTGACTAGGAAAAAGCACATATCAGATCAGAACTGAAAGTTTAGTGGGGGGGGGGGCTTGAATTTAAACCCCCCAGGGGGTCATGATACACTACCTGAGGATGATTCCCTATAAATATCACTAAGCATGGCTTTGAAGTACTTGAAAAGAAGATTTTAAAAGGTTTCCCTATATATTCCTATGTAAAACTTTGATCGGCCATTTGGCCCCAACCTACTCCCGGGGGTCATGATTTGAACAAACTTGAATCTACATTACCTGGGGATGATTCCACAGGAGTTTCATCTTTCCTGTCTCAATGGTTCTTGAGAAGAAGATTTTTCCTATATATTCCTATGTAAAATTTTTATAAGCCATTTTGGCCCCATACTACCCCCGGGGGTCATGATTTGAACAAACTTGAATTTATACTACCTGAGGATGATTCCACATTAGTTTCATCTTTCCTGGCCCAATGGTTCTTTAGAAGAAGATTTTTAAAGATTTTTCCTATATATTCCTATGTAAAACTTTGATCGGCCATTTGGCCCCACCCTACCCCCGGGGGTCATGATTTGAATTAACTTGAATCTATACTACCTGAGGATGAATTCACATTAGTTTCATCTTTCCTGCCCCAATGGTTCTTGAGAAGAAGATTTTTAAAGATTTTTCCTATATATTCCTATATAAAACTTTGATCAGCCATTTTGGCCCCACCCTACCCCCGGGGGTCATGATTTGAACAAACTTGAATCTATACTACCTGAGGATGATTCCACATGAGTTTCATCTTTTCTGGCCCAATGGTTCTTGAGAAGAAGATTTTTAAAGATTATTCCTACATATTCCAATGTAAAACTTTGATCGGCAATTTTCGCCCCACCCTATCCCCGGGGGTCATGATTTGAAAAAAACTTGAATCTATACTTCCTGAGGATGATTTTACATGAGTTTCAGTTTTCCTGGCCCAGTGGGTCTTGAGAAGAAGATTTTTTAAAAATGCCAGTAATTTTTCTCTAATTCATAATTTTCTCCCCTTGAAAAAGGGCGTGGCCCTTCATTTGAACAAACTTGAATCCCCTTTACCCAAGGATACTTTGTAGCTAGTTTGGTTGAAATTGGCCCAGTGGTTTTTGAGAAGAAGATGAAAATGTGAAAAGTTTACGACGACGACAACGAAGGCAACACTGACAACGACAACGACAGACAACGGACAAATTTTGATCAGAAAAGCTCACTTGAGCCTTTGGCTCAGGTAAGCTAAAAAAATTAAATACACATTTTCAACATGAAGACCACCTTTAACCAAAATTATCTAAAATAATGAAGTGCATTCATATCAAATTAAAATTATTCAGAAGTTGTGTTTCTGGTTATGGGTGGTCTTTTGCTACAGATTGTCATTGTTTAGGGGAGTACCTCAGTATTTACTATATTCTCCATATAAACCGAGCGACTTTTATAACTATCATATGAGGGAACTATTATACATTATACATTATTTATACATGCATGATAGTGAGGGAAATATGAAGACTTATTCAGCCAAGAAATATCATATTCCCCTCGGGCGAAGCCCTCGGGGAATATGATTTTTCTTTGCTGAATAAGTCTTCATATTTCCCGAACATTCATGCAATGAATTGTTTATTATACCGAAACAAGCAAAACCTTTGAAATAAACATAAACGTTCAAATTCACTTTTATTTTTTTTTACGTAAAGTTACTTTAAAACCCTTTGGTCAACACATTATCATCAGTTCTGTAACGTAAATCAGGCTATTGTGACGTCTGCTTCTCTCGGGACTTTTCATTCAACGAACATGACGAACGAGAACTATATTGTTGGAAAATACAGTGTAGGTGTTCTGAAGAGGTGGAATATGATGAAAAGCGTGCCGACGGCCGGGAAATATGAAGTTTTACGGCCCGATCACGTGATAACTTAGAACCAATCAGATAACGCGTTGTTAAAAATATTTATAATGAGGTATAATAATAATAATTGAGTATTATTTTTGTGTGAGTTGCTTTAAGGCATGTACGAGGGGTGATCAAAAAGTTCGCAAACTAATTGAATAACTTCAATAAAAGGCACAATATTTAGTTTCAGTGTTGATTCTATTTTAAATTAGTCCTCTCCAATTTTAATGCACACCTGCCACCGTTCTGCTCATGCGCGAATCACGTGATATAGCCGATCACGTGATCCCTTCCGTAGCGTTCTGTCACAGAAGCTAAAAGATTTTTCTGATTTTCATATTTCTTTCCATGCAAGTTAAGAGCCATTCTCTGTAATGATTTCAACTTTTATAGGAGCTGTGGCACGCATAGTCTCAGAATGTCTCCAAACTCTCTATGATAAAAGTCATTGATACCCTAAACTGAAATCTGGCAATAATTGGTTGCTAAGCTTTACAGTTATCATGGCAGCATGCCTTAAAGTTCGAAAAATGGCATTTTTTAAACATGTTTAGAGCCCCATAGTTAACATTTGCGGCAAAGCAAACAATTGGCAATGACTGTTTCCAAAAGTTGAAGGTTAGATGTTTCAAATGCATCATAAACATGTTTGGTAAATCAACTATTACATACGTTACTATGGTAACAAAATATTCATTAAATTTTATTAAATCAAACACATAAAAATAAAAAGCAATTATAGGATAAAATGTGACCAAATAATAGAAAAAAGAGCCTTAAAACATATACCAAAAACAAAATATGATATTTCATTTTGGTTGGCAATGGTTGCCAAGGTTTTTATACCACAGAAAGCCTTCGAAGTAACAATCTGTATGTTTAAATCTGATCCTGTCTTTTAAAAAAGCACATTTCCTCATAACTAATGATCAATTTTTAAAGATGTTGGTGTGCTCCTAGTTTTCCCATTTGAAAAAATTCAGATTAGATTCTTTAAATAGAGCGTTGCTATGGAAATAAGCAGAAAATATATGCTTAAAAACCTGAAAAATATTTTCTTTCCTTGGATACGTACCCTTAAATGTAGATTCCCAAAACTTTTATGATTGATATTTATTAACAGCTAACCTGACTTTTAATTTTGACTATCATCCAATCTCTAAGTGGATGCAAGAAGTTGGCACACAGGGTTTAATACTGATATAAAGTTCACAAAATCGAACATTTTCCCTTCTAAGTAACCATAGCAACAGTGTTGTTTTCTTCATCAAATTTTATCAATATATGATATTCAACTTCAGTTCTAACAGATAAGTACTATTCAAGCTGAGTCCTTTAATTTGTTTCTTGATTATATGGCAATTTAATTCTTAATGCAGCGAAAAATAATTCACTTTTAAGCACTGGTACTTTGTTTCCATGGTAACACTTCAAAGTAGCAATTATATCCAATTTTTCTTATGGTTTTGGTGTTGCAAGGTCCTAAGCATGCATATTTGTTACATGAAGTCTTGAATTTTCATGTTTTTCCTGAAGACAGTAGCATTAACCCAATCTTAGTTACTGGTTTTGCATGGTTACACTGTGTTACCATGGCAACCATAAAAGTTATTCATAGAATAATATTGCTAATACTTATATACTTAAGGTCAAAGATTTTCATTGTTTTTCTTAAGTCGTTGATTGAGTTTGAGCATGTAACACCTTCCATTAGTGAATACGGAGTGTTTTTCAGCATATTTCAGCATTTTAAATGTATTCCGAATGTACCCTTGGTTACAACTTACTTAGATATATATTCTAAACAGTTTCTTTACAGTATAAGTGACACCAAGGTGTCATGTTTTTTTTTTAGAATTGTTTGTTTCCTTTTTCTAGTTTTCAATAAGCCATAGTCAAGATTTAAAGTCTGAAAATCTCGATTTTTTAAAATTTTTCCGGCTGTTGCCATAGCAACCGAGACACTTAGCAACGAAATTTTGTTTGATATTTGTTTCTGGTGTCAAGTACTAAGCATGGGTGAAGTTTCATAAAAATCGGTGACCATGCGTGGCAGGAAAAAGTAGGAAAAAGTAGAACATGGCTTTTTATTGTAAAGTTTAAATGCAAAAGTAGTCCCATGACCAATCATTGATTTGCTATTTTTTAGAAAATGATTTTTAAAGAA
The DNA here is from genome assembly GCA_003671525.1 of Saccostrea glomerata. NCBI lineage: Eukaryota > Metazoa > Mollusca > Bivalvia > Ostreida > Ostreidae > Saccostrea > Saccostrea glomerata. Next base: position 136,506 of record PRKT01001087.1, read on the forward strand.
GTTTTCTATATATATATATATATATCTTTAAAAACTTTGGTTGGCCAATTTGGTCCCAATCATGACCCCTGGGGGTCATGATTTGAACAAACTTGAATCTACACTACTTGAGCATGCTTCCATATAAATATGATGAATTATAGCTTTGTCATTCTTGAGAAGAAGATGTTTAAAGAATTTTCCTATATATTCCTATGTAAAACTTTGATCGGCCATTTTGGCCCCTCCCTAGCCCCGGGGATCATGATTTGAACAAACTTGAATCTACACTACCTGAGCATGCTTCCATATAAATATAATGAATTATGGCTTTGTCATTCTTGAGAAGAATTTTCCTATATATTTCTATAAAACTTTGGTCGGCCAATTTGGCCC